>CANXYC011280931.1:0-29790 GCA_948193065.1 Aleurites moluccanus | reverse complement strand
GAGTATGCCAGGAAGTTCAGTCAATTGAGTAAGTTTGCTCCTGCATTAGTGCCTATAGAAGCGGCACGGATTCAGCGATTTCGTAGAGGATTGGTGGCTCCATCATTTAAGCTCCTAGCTGCACTTGAATTTGATTCCTATTCCAAGTTGGTGGACAAAGCTAGGATCATTGAGAACAGGGAAATGGAAGCCAGATCAGAGAGGATTGAAAAGAAGAAATTTAAAGCTGATAGTTCTTCCAAGCCAGACAATGGGATGAAGACGATGGTAGTGGCTCATTAGTCAGCTCCTAGGAGTGGGTATAGAGGACCTTCAGGGAGATTACAGCAGAGTAGGACTACTCCTGGACCTACTTCTCAGATGAGTCAGGGATCAGCTAGTTTTGCATCACCCAGGGCTCCCAAACCTCTGTGTCCTTCATAAGCCAAATTTCATAATGGGCTTTGCCATTATGCATCAGGAGCTAGTTTCAGGTGTGGACATCAAGGTCACGTTCTCAATAATTGTCCACAACCACCCTTTGGAGGTAGACCTCAGGCTTCTCATGCCATAGTGCAGATGAGCAGAGAGAGGAGCATCAGTCAGCAGCCAGGAGGAGGTAGAGGTATTCTAGGTAGGACTATTGAGGCTGGCAGAGGATCAGGTCAGCATGAGGCTCAGGCTTCTGGATCAGTTCCTATGGGTAGAGGCAGAGGAAGAGTTTTTGCCTTAGCTCAGCATGAAGCCCAAGCATCCAATACTGTGGTTACAGGTATTCTTCCGATTCAAGCCTTGAATGCTAGAGTATTGTTTGATTCGGGAGCTACGCATTCATTTGTATCGTCATATTTTGCTAAGAAGTTGCATGTGCCTTATAAATTGCTTGATAGTGTATTGATTGTTTCTACTCCTTTAGAGGAAGAGATTGAGGTTCAGAACTCCTATCCATCCTATGTGGTTAGCATAGATGGCAAGAGCTTGAGTGTGGATTTGATTGAATTGTCAGTGTTGGAGTTTGATGTGATATTGGGCATGGATTAGTTGTCCAAGCACTATGCCATTATAGATTGTAATGGGAAGAAGCTAATCTTCAAGCCACTTTCGGGTGAGCAATTTGAGTTCCAAGGGGAGCGGAACGAAGTGCCATACAATGTGATATCTTCTATTGGGGCAAGAAGGTTGTTGAGAAAGGGTTGTCAAGGATATTCGGCACATGTCCGGGACACTAGTAAGGAAGTGAAAGGTTTGGAGCAGATTTCAATAGTCAATGAGTTTCTGGACGTATTTCCTAAAGAATTGCCTGGTTTGCCACCGGATAGAGAGATAGAGTTCGGTATAGAGTTGCTACCTGGCATGAGTCCAATTTCTATTCCTCCCTACCGTATGGCACCAGTTGACTTGAAAGAGTTGAAGACTCAGTTGCAAGATCTGCTTGACAAGGGATTCATTAGACCCAGTAGTTCACCGTAGGGAGCACTTGTACTCTTTGTAAAGAAGAAGAATGGTTTTATGAGATTGTGTATAGACTACAAGCAGCTCAACAAAGTAACTATCAAGAATAAATATCATTTGCTAAGAATAGATGACCTATTTGATCAGTTGCAAGGTGCAAGTCATTTCTCCAAGATAGACTTGAGGTTGGGATACCATCAGTTGAGAATTCGAAATGAGGATGTATCGAAGACATCATTCCGGACCAGATATGGACACTATGAGTTCTTAGTGTTGCCATTTGGATTGACTAATACACCAGCTGCATTCATGGATTTGATGAATAGGGTGTTCAGGCCATTCTTGGACAAGTTTGTCATGGTGTTTATTGATGACTTTCTTGTGTATTCTAAGAGTAAAGAAGAGCATGAAGAACACCTTAGAGTTGTGTTGCAGATTTTGAGAAAGCATCAGCTATTTGCCAAGTTTTCGAAGTGTGAATTCTAGCTTGAGAGTGTGGGCTTTTTGAGGCATATAATGAGCAAAGAAGGGATTAAAGTCGATCCTAGAAAGGTTAATACAATTCTTAGTTGGCCTAGACCCACGAATGTTTCAGAAGTGAGAAGTTTCTTGGGTTTGGTAGGCTACTACAGGAGATTTGTTCAAGACTTCTCTAAGATTGTAGCTCCTTTGAGCAAGCTTACCCAGAAGCAAATTAAATTTCTCTGGTCGAATGCATGTGAAGAGAGCTTCCAGAAGTTAAAGACTTGTCTCACCATGGTACTTGTTTTAGCTTTGTTGTCGGGTGAAGGAGGATATGCGATGTATTGCGATGCATCGAGAGTAGGGCTTGGTTGTGTACTTATGTAGCATGGAAGAGTGATAGCCTATGCTTCTAGGCAGTTGAGGAAATATGAGATAAATTATCCAACTCATGATCTTGAGATGGCTGCAGTAGTGTTTGCACTGAAGATCTGGAGACATTACTTGAATGGTGAGAAGTGTGAGATTTTCACAGATCATAAGAGTTTGAAGTATATCTTCCAGCAGAAGGATCTTAACCTTAGGCAAAGAAGATGGGTCGAATTGCTTAAGGATTATGACTGTGAAATTTTATATCATCCAAGAAAAGCCAATGTTGTAGCCGATGCATTGAGCAGGAAGTCCTTAGGGAGCTTATCCCATATTCAAGTGAGTAGAAGGCCTCTAGTGAGGGAAGTGCAGAGATTGCATGATGTGGGAATCAATTTGAAATTGTCGGATTCAGGAGTGCTTGTAGCAAATTTCCAAGTTAAGCAGCTTCTCATTGATCAAATTAGAGAAGCTCAAGATAAAGACCCTCAGTTGGTGAAGATAAAGGATGATGTGAGATCAGAAAAAGCTCCAGGATTTAATGTGGATGATGGCATGTTGAGGCACGGTAGCAGGCTATGTGTTCCAGTGGTTGATGGGTTAAGAGATATGATTCTTAAGGAAGCATATCATGCCAAGTATAATGTGCATCCGGGTGCAACAAAGATATACCATGATATCATGAATTTATATTGATGGAGTGGAATGAAAAGAGATGTTGCGGAATATGTATCCAAATGCCTAACCTGTCAGCAGGTCAAGTTCGAGCATCAGAAACCATCGGGGTTACTCCAAGAGTTGCCATTGCCAGAATGGAAATGGGAGAGAGTGACCATGGATTTCGTGGTCGGATTGCCAAGAATTTCAAAGGGCCATGACTCGATATAGGTCATTGTGGATAGATTGACCAAGTCGGCCCATTTCTTTCCAGTCAAGATGAACTATGGAGTTTCTCAGTATACCCAGATTTATATGGATGAGATTGTTAAACTTCATGGAGTACCAATTTCAATCATATCAAATAGAGGTACTCAGTTTACCTCAAGGTTTTGGCAGAAATTGCAAGAATGTCTGGGTATTCAGCTTGATTTCAGCACGGCTTTCCATCTGCAAACAGATGGGCAATTGGAGAGGACTATCCAAACTCTAGAAGACATTGTGAGGATATGCATTCTAGACTTTGGAGGAAAATGGGATGCTTACTTGCCATTGATTGAATTTGCCTATAACAACAATTATCACTCCATGATTCAAATGTCTTCTTATGAAGCTTTATATGGAAGGAAATGCAGATCTCCCTTATGTTGGGACAAAGTTGGAGAAAAGCATATTAAAGGATCGAAATTGATAAGGTATACTTCTGAAAAGGTTCCATTGATCCGAGAGAGATTAAAGACAGTTTTTAGTAGACAAAAGAGTTATGCCGACCCAAAGAGAAAGGATCTTCAATTTTCCATTGGAGATCTTGTGTTTCTAAAGATTTCTCCAATGAAAGGAGTTCTACGGTTTGGCAAGAGAGGCAAGCTATCTCCAAGGTTTATTGGGCCTTTTGAAATTCTCAGTAAGGTTGGGGAGGTTTCCTATAAGTTGGCTTTGCCTCCTAGCATGGATAAGGTGCATTCGGTATTTCATGTATCGATGCTTCGAAAGTATGTTGTCGATCCTTCTCATGTGCTCCAAGTGCCAAAAGTGGATCTCCAACCGGATTTATCATATGAAGAAATCCCAATTGCAATTGTAGATCGAATGGTCAATAAGCTAAGGAACAAGGAGATACCAATGGTTAAGGTTTTGTGGAAAAACCAAGCTATGAAAGAGTATACATGGGAAAGTGAGCGAAGCATGCAAGATAAATATCCCCATCTCTTGTAGGTTTGAGGCAGATTATTATAAATTTGAGGATGAATTTATTTAAAGGGGGAAGAATGTAATATCTGCCATTTTGTTGTATTTTTATTAATTATATGTTTGAAGAATTAATTAATTTCAAATATGAATGTTTGAGAAGTGCATAATTTCTTGTTGCAGTTGCAGGATATTGTGAGGTTTATTGCATAATTTTAAAGAAATAAGTTGGTAAAGTATAAAACATAAAATTTGTGAATCTATGTCTCATTTCTGTAAAATGGCTTGGCAGAATTCTGTGTGTGTGATGAGTTATGTCCCTTTGAGCAAGAATGGTCTAGTTTAATGTGTCTGCAGGAAATCTGTGGTTGTTTGAATTTTATGGGAATGACTGAGGTAGATTGAGCCAAAGGTGTAAACATGAAAAATATTTCTTTATGTGTTGAGTTGTTGTCTGTAAAATTTCAAGAATTTTGGATAAGTATATCTAAGTGGAGAATGGAAATTATCAGACCTGTTCGGAGGGATTGTGGGCAGTAAGTTTGGGTGATTTTAGAGAGTCACCATGGTCTGTATAGTTGATTGTGTAATTTAAATTTTTGGATATATTGAGCCCCTGCATGTCTATTTTAAGTGACAAAAAGAATCAGGAAGTTTAGATGTTTGTAGCTCGTTTGCGAGCTGATTAAGTATAAGTTGCCGAGAATGAAGTTTTAGCTCAGTAGGATCTGGTTATGGCGAGCAAGCAAAATGCGAGGTGGCATTTTGCGAGCCGGCAATTACGAACTGGCGAAGTGGCAAAGTGGTGAGGTGAGAGTGCCGAAGTGGCAATTGGCGAAGAGACATAAACGAGGTAGCATATGCGAAGAGGAATTTGGCGAAGAAGCATATGTGAGTTGACATATGCGAAATGGAGTTAGGCGAAGAGGAAAGGCGAGGTGGTATTGTGCGAAGAGGCATTACGCGAAGAGGCAGTATGCGAAGAGGGAATGTGCAAAGTGGCAATTCGCAAGCAGAATTTGGCGAAGAGGGAGATAGGCGAAGCGAGATGGCGAAGAGGCGAAGAGGCATTGCCAAGGCGGCATATATGAGGAAGAGTTCGCGAGGAGAGTTTAGCGAGGTAGCATATGCGAGGTGACATACGCGAGCTGGATTAGCAAAGTGGCTTTTGCGAAGTGGCATTGCCGGATCAATTTGGGGAGCTGGGAAGTGCGAGCTGGGAAGTGCGAAGTGAGAATGGCGAGCTGGCTTATACGAGGTAGCATTGCCGAGGCAGGTTGGCAAGGCGAGCTGGCGAGCAGGATTTTGGGCAGTGGCCTATTTAACCTAGTGGCCAGTGACAATTTTCTGCACGATATTCTTTCTTCTTTTCTTCGCTCTTCTTCTATTCTTCTCAGATAAGTTCCATTTCTTGTTTAAGGCATTAATGTTCAAAATTAATGTATTAGACCTCTAGATTAGCATATTTCAAGGTAGAAATCGTTAGATTTAAGCAAGATATTTCAAGAAATTCAGTGTTGGAGAAATAAGGAAATTTCTTCAAATTTCATTTTTCTTTTAGAATAATTAAGTCTAGCAGTTGGAATAATTTATTATGGGTGTAAGGAATTTATTGCAAATATTTTAAAGTTATACACTGTCAATAATATTGGAGGAATCAGAATTTATGGACTGTCATGAATAGTAGCATGAATAGTAAATTCGAATGAAATGCTGATTTTCTTTAAGAGATGAATTAAATTGATGTTAGAAATTAAGAATAAAAACTCTAAGATGATTAAATATTCAGAAATCATGTTGAATATTATTGATTTAGAAAAACCCTAATTTTATATATTTAGGAAAATTTTCTTAGGAAGAGAAAATCAAAGAAATTGAAGAGTTTGAAATTGAGCAATCTATTAAAGGAAATTTAAGGAGAAACTGTGTTGAGATAAGTATGAACATTGCATTGTCTTTGCTTCATTGAGATAACATAACCAAGTATTCTAAATGTTAACCCATATGATTCCTACATGCTTGATATCCTATTACCGGACTGTTTATCAAAAATCCTATGATATCCTAAAACTGAGATTTATTATTTGTTCATGAAATTACCATGTATATGTATATGTATATATTGTAAGTGACTTGGTCAATTTTCTTGGATCAAGATCACATGATTCCTACTTGCTTAATACTTGTTAAGATTTGATTAAAATTATGAGATATATTGATGGTCTTGTGACCAATATATTCTTGTGAGATGGAACCATATGACTTTATGGATAGAACGCTCTTCCGAATAAGAGTAAATTCATTAGTCTATCGTGCACTTTAGGAACCCAACTGATAGGGTTTTTATCAGTGTTCCACCTAGAGGGGACCATGAGCTCTAGGTGTATGCCTGACCAAGCATGCGTTTGCGATAAGGTAGCAAGGACTACTGATGCGCTCTATTATGATAGGTAGCATGGCTACTTATTCATTCTGTAGTTCTACCATGATATTTGATAGTGCTATTCGATTGTGAGCACTTCTGTTTCTTATAAGCCTAGCCACATTCTGATCCTTATCCATGTTATTGAAAATTGATATTTCTTTCGTATATATATATATACATATATACGTATATGTATATATATATATATATATACATGTGTATATACGTGTATATATATACATATACGTATATATGTATATATATATATATATATACACGTATATATATATATATATATATATATATATATATATATATATATATATCTTACTGAGTTGAAGGCTCACTCCTCTTCTGTGAATTTCAGTTGATAGAGTAGCTCGTGAGAGAACTAGTAGAGAAGATCAAACTTCTTGACTCATTCTTCCAAGAAGCTTCATTATAATTATTTTGAAATATGATTATGTATATTCATTGTATGGTATTATGATACAATTTATATTGGGAGTATACTCTAGACCTCCGTAGTAAGTCATTTGAGGATGATATTATTTTGATGTATGATTTATCGGGTTACTCTTATTCCAAGTGATGTGAGATGCATCTTTTGATCAGTGAGAAACAAGAGATAATTTACGAAATGATATGAAAAGAAAGATATGATTTACGCTTATATTGATCACATAAATGATTATTGTATGATGAATATATTTTGATATAAATGAGATCCAGAATAAATGAGAGTTCTACGGGTTTATGGTGGCTTTAAGTTTACCCTTGCCCTAGGACCGTCGCACCACTGGTATTGGGGTGTGACAGTTGGTAGGTTCAATACTGCTAAAAACAAGCTTAACAATATCCTTGTACAGAAAGAGGTGTACTGAAGACAACGAGCTAAGCAATTCTGGCTCAAGAGTGGGGATAACAATACTCGTTATTTCCATTCCTCCGCCTCATCAAGAAAACATTCTAATCAAGTAAATAAATTGAAGGATGAGGAGGGTAATTGGGTGTCATTGGACTTTGGGTTAGGAGATTTTATCTCATCTTATTTTCAGTCTCTATTTCAGTCTGATGTGTGTGAGATGACTGAAGTTTTGAATTGTGTTAAGAGTCGAGATTCTGAGGCCCAAAATCAATCTCTTGATGCACCGTTTGTAGCAGAGGAGTAAAGGAAGCTCTTTTTTTTTATACACCCAGATAAATCCCCAGGACCGGACGGGATGAATCCTGGGTTTTATCAGCGATGTTGGAATATAATAGGTAAGGATGTCACCCAATCTTGTTTGGAGTTTGCTAATGGGTGTTTCTTACCTGATGGGATGAATGAGATTAATATAGTGTTGATTCCAAAGAAGAAGCAGGTTGAAAGTATGGTAGATTTTCGACCGATTTCATTGTGTAATATCATTTATAAAATTGTGGCTAAAATGTTGGCTAATAGGTTGAAGGGTCTATTGCCTCATTTAATATCTGAATCCCAAAGTGCTTTTGTTCCAGGTCATCTAATTATTGATAATGTGATGATAGCTTTTGAACTAATGCATTATTTAATGAGGAAAAAATCTGGTAAGAAGGGCTATGCAGCTTTGAAAATTGACATGAGCAAGGCTTACGATCGAGTAGAATGGTGCTTTCTTAAGGCAATGATGTCTAAGATGGGTTTTTCTGAAAATTGGATTCAGCTAATCATGTTATATGTTACTTCAGTGATGTTTAATAATGTGCATTGCTATTGGGAAGTGGGTCCTATTACTCCTGAACAGGGTTTACGGCAAGGGGATCCCCTATCTTCGTACTTATTCATTATTTATGCGAAGGGCCTATCGACGATTTTGTAGGACTATGAGCAATGAGGTTTTATTCATGGGTGTCAGGTAACTCGGGGTGCTCCTTCAGTATCCCATTTATTCTTCGCAGATGACAGTTACCTGTTCTTTTGAGCATCTAATGAGGAAAGTAGACGAATTCAAGATTTGCTTACTTTGTATACAAAAGCATCCGAGCATATTGTTAATTTTACAAAGTCAAGTATATCTTTTAGTGCCAATGTTGATGAGGTAACTCAAACTCGGTTGTCAATTTTTTTCTAGGCTCCTTATATGGAAGATCATTGTAGTTACTTGGGTCTTCCCTCGATGGTGGGCAGAAATAAAAGGAGTATTTTTGCGTTTATCAAAGAAAAGGTGTGGAAAAGAGTTCAGGGGTGGAAGCGCAAGATGCTATCTAGGGCTGGTAAAGAAATATTGTTAAAAACGGTTGTGCAAGCAATTCCCAACTATGTTATGGGAGTCTTTTTGATCCCCTTTGACTTATGTGCTGAGTTGGAATGTATTTTTTTGGTGGGGGAGAGGGTCAGAAGGTGGAGGAGGGATTAGATGGAAGAGATGGGACAACCTGTGTGCTCATAAGAGTAAATAGGGTCTTGGATTTAGGAGAATTCATGAGACTAATATAGCTATGTTAGGTAAACAAGCATGGCGATTGCTGACTGTTCCTAGGTCACTTATGGTAAGATTTATAAGGCTCGATACTATCCTAGGACTTCTTTCTTTGAATCCACAATAGGATACAATCCCAGTTATATTTGGTGTAGTGTGATAGCTGCAAAACAAAGGGTTAAGTTAGGGTCATGTTAGAGAGTAGGGAAAGGAAATAATATTCCCATATGGTCTGCGCCCTGGCTACCAGCTGATACTAATCCATATATTTCAACCGAGATGGATGATGAGCTTCAGTTTGCTACAGTTGCAAGTCTTATGAAGACGGATAGGCTTGAATGAGACATGAATGTCATACAATTATATTTTAACAGTAGAGACCAATAACTTATTTATTCAATTCCATTGAGTTATAGACATGTAGAAGATATTTGGCAATGGCAAAAGGATCTAAGAGGAATATATTCAGTTCAGAATGCATACTGGTTTCTTCAAACCTTGTCAAGTCATTCAGAGGAGAATTAAGGGGAATTGCTATGGAAGCAACTTTGGAATTGCAAATACCACCAAAGGTGAAGAACTTACTAAGGCGAGCATGTTCCAATTATTTACCAACAAATGATCATCTTCGAAAACGCAGGGTAGGGGTTCTAAGCCAATGTCAAGTCTATCAAAGGTATGATGAGACTACTCTGCATTCGTTGGTTTTTTGCCCTTTTGCACGAGGATGCTGGCAACAATCTTGTCACGATCCGATTTCGGATCACGACGGTCCTAGGATGCAGGAAATGCCAATGGCGACCGACACCCGTAGAACCTAGTATCACATGCAAATATCTATAACCATTAATTAATTAATCCATTTACTTAGTTACTATTCATTCTGCAATTTTGTATACTGTCTGTAATTATGTTATTGGTTGTAACATCCATCATCATATTTCATATCAATACTCAAATATCATATAATATCATACAAACATATTCATATCCTAACTATTTCATACATACCCCATGGAGCAGCTAGATTATGAACATAAAAAATACAGCATTCAGAATAATTACATCGATAACAAAAGACTGCAGGAATCCACAGAGAATCTGAAATTGGGATTCTGTGTAACACCTCAGTTTAAACCTAGAACTTGAGCCACAAAGGGTAACCTAGGAAAAATTTTGCTTGACTTGGAACTTATAAATTTTTATAAGTTTATGCATGAATTTGATAGATATGCATGTTATATGATGGGTTTGAATGAATAGAGGGGGTTTAAAGGCTGTTAGGAAGAAAACGGGTAAATTTGAATTTTTGATGAACTGGGGGCAAAATGATCGTTTCACACCCCTTAAGTAATTTATGGAATTAACATCATATTTGATGGTAAAAAATAATATTAGGACATGAAAATAAAGTTATTATAGTTATTTGAATTATTGTTGGAGAATTAAAGCCAGTAGAAAATAATTTCGGGTAAAGCTGCTCGGATAAGGGTTTTCATTTGAACTAAGGGTAATTTGGTCTTTTCCTTTGAATTATGGACTTATATGGTGTATGCAAGCCTATGGTATCATTTTAGGCTTATCTAAATCAAACCATTGGATGAAAAGATGAAGAATTGAATGGTTAGTAAGTTAGGTTTCACCATTTCTACCATAAACTCAAAACATAGGATTTCACCATTGATATTTAACTTGATTTTTTTCCACCCCTTCATCATTGTTCATCTTCCTTATCAAGTTCACCAACCAAAACTTTCTCTTTCTTTTTTGTTAGGTTCGGCCACCATTGTCTAACACCAAAGCTTGTTGTTTTCTTCCATTTCTTGATTGAAACTTGTTAATTCCATCATTCTAAACACAAATATAGCCTTAGATTCAAAGGAAAAATAAGAAAAAGTAAAAAATCAAAGCTTTGAAGTTTTTGAAGAACTATTGGAAAAGTAAGTGATTTTGTGATTCTTTTGGTTTAATTATGTTCTTAAGATGTTCTTTGATGTTAATTAGTATCAAAAATGTATTTTGGTTGGAAGAAAAATCAAAAGTTGGAAGAAAACCCTAATAGGAAGAAATATGAATCAAAGTGTTATTTTGATAGATCTTTTTGTTCAAATGATGTGTATTTGATGTGTTTAACATGAATTAGTAATCATTTGATGGAAAGAAATTAATTTGGATGAAGTTTCATTTGGGCCGAAACTTGAGGTGCTTGAATGATGATTTGTGTTTTGATGTTTAATAGGTTTAAAGGCTTGAATGATGTGTAATTGATGTATATATATGTTGTATGATTGAATGGTGTTGAAAAATGGATGAATGGAATGAATTCCATATTGGCCGAACCATATGGACTTTGTTAGTTCAATGTGTTAGGCTAATGCAATTAGGAAAGTAAGGTTTGAATATGGTTTAATGGTGTAAGTAATAGAAATGTATAAGTTTAGATATGTAAAAGATGTTTGATATAAGTACTTGGAAGCTAAACTTGAAATATGGTGTATGTTTGATATGGAATGTGGAACTAAGTGTATATAAGTTCTTAATATGGTATATAAGTGATGAATATATGAAATGTAAGTCAAATGTGGTGATGGAATGTATAGGATGCATAAAGGACTGGAAAATGTGTAATTTGTGCAATGTGAGGTCTATAGTGTATAATGTGTATATCTGATGTCTGTTTATGTGTATGATATGTTTTGTAATGTTTTAAAGTCTTACCAGAGTGTTATATGTGGAAAATAGGTGAACCGTCAAGTACCCAAACTAGGAGTATAGAATGGCGGGCTGATTAGGGCTCGAGAGCAGTGTCGGGGGATAAAGCTAACAAATTGTGTTAAAGGTGAGTCTATATGTATAATCATGCATAATTTGCATCATATATCATATGAAAAGTCATTTGGATTGATAAACCAGCATTTGCTACCTTACATTACCTACAGTGCATATTGGCCCATAAATAAGCCTACCGAAATGACCTAAATTTTGTCTGTCTATAAAATGAAATCCAGAAAACCAATTGAGCCACCACTTGGCCTAATCTTCTAGTTTTGTCCCAAGCTTTAAAACGGTACCTATGGTCCACCTAAATCCTTTGGTAACATAGTTAACTATAAACTACTCAAAAATCCCAAAACGGACCCATAACGGCGAGTTTCAGTTGTGGTAGCGCAACTGGGCCCCACCTGGTATTTTTTTGACTTAAGTCAAACTTATTCTATTATTCATTATAAATATATATATGATTGTTTTAAAGTTATATGAGATATATTTATGCTATATTTATTGTTATATGGAGACACATCCATATGGTATTATAACAGGGCTACCTCGATGATGTAGCGGGTAAATTCCATCGACCGTGTGCACACTGGTATTTACTTGACCCTTGCTAGGGAGGGGTGTCATATTCTCTGACCGTAAGGGCTGATCCCCCTTACGTAAAGTGGTTTATGCACTTTATGATAGTGTTGAAGTAGTGAATTACAGATAGTGTGATTGCACTTTTCACTTGACCTAATCATGTTATATCATATGTGTGTTGACTCGTACACTGGATACTTATATGGATAATTACATGGATATTTGCTACTAGATATTTATATGGATACTTGTTATACTCTTTACTTATTATCTTATATTTATTCTACAGGCCATATATGGGCAATTATGGTATTATGACATTTACTGTATTTTTATACATATGGATTTACTGAGTATTTTTATACTCACCCCCTTAGTGATTATTATTTTTCAGGTCTGCAGTGAGGCTCGGATTCCATTGGCACCTTCTATCCTCGCCGTGGAATTTTGATACTTGAAACATGTAATAATCCAGTCTCAAAAGTATTAGTAAATATTTGTACAATATAGGGGTTTCATGGTACTGTAAGCTAAGGAGTGGCATGTATATGTATGTGTTTGTGTTTCATATGATTTTGCATACAGATGATGCTATGGAGATATATATATAATTTGATATACAAATATGTGTTGAGTTTTTATTGGAGATCCAGAGGGATTATTGATGATATAGAGATATTGGAAGTGTTTATTTGCATTTTTTTCAGCTAGGCATGGTCATATATAAAGGAGATGTTGTCGAATTTTTAGCAGTATTATTAAGTTATATTTGAGATAGTTATATTGATTAAATGTATTGTTTTCCATATCATATAGATAATTGGGTTCTTTGTGGTACTAGTAACTAAGGCAACATCCGTATCCTAGAACCGTTGCGGCTCCCAGGTTGGGTCGTAACATTCTGCTATCTACTCAGCACCTAAAATGGGTAACCAAAAAAAGGGATGAGTATATAAGATACTCAGTGAATCTAATATGCATCGCCAATGAATATAGTTTGGATAAATAACAGTTGAAACAATAATGCCAATATCATCATATTTCAGAATCAATAACAGATGATGACAGAATGGTCAATAGTCATATCAAAGTTTGGTATAATATGGAAAGACAGATAAAGGGCTAGAACAGTAGGGACTATATGTAAACATACAATCAATCTCATCTTAGTATCGGTAAGTATAAGACTGATCAGGCCTTTTCTCTAGGACCATAACCCTTCCCAGCTAGGGCATTAGTAAACAATGTAAACATTGTTGACAGTATGTACCTACTACCCTGTCGGAGCGGCAGCTCTGTCAAGCCATATTAGGGTCAATACAAGAGTGAAACATATCATTGAATACCATTATGAAACAATGATATCATCAATAGCAATTATCTCAATATCAGTCATTTCAAGTAGCAATTAGATCAAAGGATTAACAATAAGCAATAGTTATATAATGGTAAATGGTTTGGTATACAACAAAGGTATGGAACAAAGATTGATTATACTTAGGAAAATGGTAGGCACAATTGGCATGTCAATGTCGCTGGCGACAATGACATTAGGCCTATGGAGGAAAATATGATAGGCGTATGGCAAAACAACTAGACATTTTATCAAACACATGGTGCATTATAGAATAGACAATTTGGCTAGGTTTGGGTGCAACTCCAACATTGCCCCAATACACACCAACAACTCACAATCAAAGCAACACAATAGGCATTGATTAACCAATAAATAACATTATATAATGGATCAATTATGACATGGAAATCAAGTGAAATATAAAGAAAAATTCAAAGCATGAATAGAGCACAAAGGGTTCGGTCAAAACAAGCTTTTTACATATGGTTTCCAATGTTCAATCTAAGGTATTAGACATGTTATTTGATGCATATTAAATTCACCTAACACTCCAAATTGGCTTGAAAAATTGATTTCCCACCAAAAGCTTCAAAGGAGGCAATATTGGCAACTATGTGTAACTTGATTTTCTACAACAAATAAACCACAAATTATTCATCCATTTATTTACGGTTTTGCCATCACTTACTTTTTCAATGTTCCTAAATATTTTTCACCCTTTTCTGTTTATCATAATTACACATACATTTAGATGATCTTTTACCCCATAGTCAGAATCAGAAATTCAACTGTTTCCCGGACTGCTATTTTCTAGGCAATGTTTCCGACACCGACGATTTTCAGAAAAGTGATTCATTTATTTTCTAACTGTGTCTCTAAAATTATTTTCCATCATTTCAATGCCTTTAAACCATAAACTGAGAATTAAATCATGCATATAAGATAAGACTTTCTAGGGTATTACAAATCTGAGGTGGGTTTTATATGGAGAACTGCTTCAAATTTTGCAGACTGGCTAAAACAAGTTTTTAATTTTTGTTCCATTGATATGTGTTGAATTGTTGGGATGATATGCTGGAGTATTTGGCAAAATTGAAACAATTTGATATTGAATGGTAAAATGGAATCGATACAACAAGTTCTCTCTTTAGGTCGTGTGTTGTTGCAGCAGTGGAAGCAGGCACAGGTTGCACCTGTTGCTCCTGGTCTTGCTGAAACCAGGAATGAGTCTATCAATTGGCAGCCCCCTCCAGTTGAAAAGGTAAAAATTAATATGGATGCTGCATTATTTGCTCAAGAAGGCAAGGTGGGGTTGGGTATTATTTGCAGAGACCATGTTGGAGGCTTTGTGTTTGCTGTTTCAAGGATATTGACGGGGAAAATGCTTTCTAAGCTTGCTGAATGTATGGCGATCCGTGAGGCACTAAGCTGAGTGAAAACCTATAATATCAATTAGGTGATTCTTGAAACTGATGCACAGATGGTCGTTCAAGTTCTAAGGAGAAAAAGCTGTGATATATCCTGTTTTGGCTTGGTGCTCGACGACTGTAAGGTGTTAGCTTCAAAAATTCAATACTTAAAAGTAAAATATATCAAGAGAAATGCCAACCAAGTTGTCTATGTAATAGCTAGAAATGCTGTTAGTTCAGACTCACTTATAGTTTGGCATAATCCTCCATCATTTTTTGCTGTTGTTCTAATGGATGATTTTGCTTTTTAATATATCTTAATCTTTACAAAAAAAAAAAACTCAAGTAACCATGATTTTATATATTATTTTGTAAAATTATAGAATTATATAATAAATAACTTTATTTCATAAATTTGTCAAACTTAATTTCACTATTTCATATAAATCATTTAATTACCATAAAATATGTTTAGTCAAGGAAATGACAAGATATTTAATCAAATTTTTATTTCTTTTACTAAATACTGAAATAGCTATATAAATAATTTATTTTGGTCTATAAATAACATATATTTATTGAAAGTTTATTTTTTTTTAAAAATAAATTTGTAAGTTCACAAAAAGAAACTTAAGAAGAAGAAAATAATTTTTATAATATTTTAATTTACAATTCATATTAAAATTTGATTTATTAAAAAATAATATAAATTTTTTTTATAACTGGAGGGAAATATATTTTATAAATTTTTTGTGTAAACTATTAGTAGTGTTTTTTAGCTTTCATAAAATAAAAATTATATAAAAAAAATTATTAATTAATAGAATATTTAATCTTTGAAAAAAAAAAAAAAAAAGATCGAAGCCTATGAACCGGAGAGTAAATTTTTTACCTTTAATTTTTGGTTTTGAATGCCACTTTTCTGTTGGCTTTTATACAAAGACCAAGGGGGAGCCAGCCGTCCTTTTTTTTTTTTTTTTTTTTTTATTATTAATTAATTTGATTTCTTTGTATTTTTTTTAAATTATATTAAATTATTTTTGTGTTTTTAAAATTATATTAAAATTTTTTTATTTTACTTTCGTTAAATAAGAAAATTATTTCGTTTAATTTTTCATATTTTTCTATTAGTTAAAGTCTAAAATGTTAACTTAAATAAAATTAATTACTCTAACGTCTCAATATTTTTTTAAATTACACTAAATTGTTTATATGTTTTTAAAATTATACTAAAATATTTATGTATTTTTTCATTTAATCCAAATAGCATCTAATAATTTCACTGCTATCCAATTTCTTATATGCATTATTAAAATAAAATTTCAAGTCATATTTAATTTTTGACTTGAATTTATTAGTATTGAATTTATCCAATTTGAATCTAATTCTCAAATAAAATTTTACACATATGTTATAAATTTCAAAAATTTTTTCTTGATTAAATTCTATAAATTTTTTTTAATAAGAAAAATTACTTGTTATCTTTAAAATTCATGGGTCATAATGATAATATTTTTGTGTTTCTGATAAAAAAAAATTCAAAAAATTAGAATTAAATTAGACCGAAAAGAAAAATTGAATTTTATATAATTTTTGATTACAGTAAAATACAGAGATATTTTAGTATAATTTTTAAAAATATAGAAATTATTTAACATAATTTAAAAAAATATAAAGATGTTAAAATAATTAACTTTAAATATTTTAATTATTTATTTTTTTTTTTTCGCAAAAAGAGAAAAATTAGAATTAAAATGGAAGAACTCGTTATTTAATGAAAATAAAATATAAAAATATTTTAATATAATTTAAAAAACGCACGATTAATTATTATTATTTTTTTCTTTTGTTAGCCAATGTACAACTCGAGTAAGTTATGCCTGAAATCAACTTGGGAAAACTTCGCTTTCCAAAGGTAACAGACAGTGAAACAAACATCATTCTCTCCTCTCTCTTTCTTTCTCTGTACAAACAATGGCGAATGTCTCCGTCGCGGCGGAATGGCAAGTGCTGTTGAATTGCTTCTATCGAAAATTGGAGATATACCAAATGCAATGGAAACACGTGGATTTGAGCCGCAACAAGGTGGCCTGCGCTCCATTCGGCGGTCCAATTGCCCTCATTCGCGACGATTCCAAGATCGTCCAGCTCTACTCGGAATCCGCCCTGCGTAAACTCCGTATCTTCAACTCTGCCGGCGTCCTCATCTCCGAAACCGTCTGGAAACATCCTGGTGGCCGCTTAATTGGCATGTCATGGACAGATGATCAAACCCTAATCTGCGTAGTCCAAGACGGCACAATTTATCGTTACAACATTAATGCCGAGTGTCTTGAACCTAGTTTTTCTATGGGGAAAGAGTGCTTCGAGCAGAATGTGGTAGATTGCGTTTTTTGGGGAAACGGTGTGGTGTGTTTGACGGAGGCTGGGAAGTTGTTCTGTGTGGCAGATTTTAAGGACATAAAACCGTATAAGTTGGCGGATCCCGTAATTGAGATGGAGGAGGAGTTTCCGCATTGTATGGCGGTGATCGAACCGCAGTATACTATGTCAGGGAACGTGGAGGTGCTGTTGGGAGTGGGAAGTGGGATTATCAGAGTGGATGATGATGAGGCCAATCCGGCACAAATGTTGCAGGGGCCAGTGCAGAAAATTGCAGTTTCACACGATGGGAGGTTTTTGGCATTTTTTATGCATGATGGAAGTCTTGTTATGTCGAATTTAGAGTTGCAGATTCTCCATAGCTATCCATGTGAGGTAAATTTTCTGCTTGTTTTTGTGTTTTCATGTAGCAAAATGATGAACGATATTTGTCAGTATTGTCTATTTATTTATCTTATGACTAATTTAATCTGCATTTTGTTCTTAATCCCCTTCAAAACTTGCAGTCAGCCCTTCCTCCTGAGCAGATGGCTTGGTGCGGATTGGATAGTGTGCTGGTTTATAGGGATTATATGCTTATGATGGTGGGTCCTGGAGATCATGTATCTTACATCTATGATGAACCTGTGATTCTTATCCCTGAGTGTGATGGAGTGAGAATATTATCGAGCACAAGTATGGAGTTTCTACAAAGGGTACCTGATTCCACTGAATCTATCTTTAAAATAGGCAGCACATCACCTGCATCATTACTGTTTGATGCATTGGATCATTTTGATAGGCAAAGTGCTAAGGTATGCCGCTCCTTGTTTTGTGAACCAAGAAAAGTTACATAAGATTATTTTGTTTCTGTATATTTTGAAGCGCTAAGGTACACCGCCCCTTGTTTTGTGAACCAAGAAAATTTACATAAGCTTGTTTTGTTTCTGTACATTTTAGCAAAATAAAGTATAAATTACATACTCTCTTAATATATTTGCTTGTTTTAACTTCTTAAATATTGATCTCAATTAACTATCTACTGTTTATTCGTCCTCTCGATAAGTGTATAATGTGTTGAGGCAAGCCACTTCAGTTATGAATTTTGTAATTTTTCATGAGGAAATTCCTGTTTGCTTTATCTGCCAGGCAGATGAAAACTTGAGATTGATTCGCACATCCTTGCCTGAGGCTGTTGAAGCATGTGTTGATGCTGCCGGTCATGAATTTGATGTTTCCCGTCAACGGACACTGCTAAGAGCTGCAAGCTACGGGCAAGCCTTTTGTAGGTGACTCTTGTTTGGATTTGCAGTTGACACCATCAGGAATTGTTTGTTACATATATGGAAACATTTTTAGGTTTACAAGATTATGTGATGCATTTCATTAAAAAAAAAAAAAATCTTATTCAAGTGAAATTCTGGATAGAAAAATCTAATGCATTTGTGTTTCTTACAAAGTTGTTTGCTTATTTTAAATCAGTTATTAAGCCATTAAAATAGTGAAATCTGTGTCTTGTCTCAATTATATTATTGCTCAAAAAATAAGAGACATAAGATGCAATTAAAATTTGATGGGTAGCCTCATGGCGTGCATATCAGATGGTTGTGCATCACAAGCTGTTTTTGCTGGATAATTAAGTGCCATTGAGAGTTGGGGGGAGAATTTGGATCCAGTGGTTGATGGCAGCATTTGCCTACTTCATGTGCTCCCATGCACATATATAGCTAAGGACTTGAATCTATTAGTTTTGTCATTCATATCTTCTTTCTTGTTTGCAACTATAAATTTTTTGATAAGGTCATGAAATGAATTCTTTTGGCTGGGTCAAATTGATAGAGTTCAGATGTGCGCAGAACTGTTTACTGCATTATAGTTAGTGCTTATGTACGAGTTTTCTGGAGGCATTATATGGTCTTCAATCTCTATTTGGTTGTGCTGATATTGCTACTTGAGACCCATATGTTGGAATTTCCCATTTGTTATTTTGCCTCTAATAACAATAAGTGTGCTTTGCTTTTGAATTGTTAATGTGTATCTGGTCTGTAAAGTGTCCATGCATGCTGGTTCCTCTGCTTCTTTTTAATGGATATATTGCCTTAAAAGCACATTTTCTTTTCTTCTTTTCTGATTTCTGTTTTTGATATTGATATCCAGTTGGCTTTGGCAGCAATTTTCAGCGTGACTGCATTCAAGAGATGTCCAAAACTTTGCGGGTCTTAAATGCTGTGCGTGACCCTGCGATTGGTATCCCTTTAAGTATTCAGCAGTATAAGGTTTCGAACACTCCCTGACTTAAATTGTCAATTCGATGCTTATCTTGCATATCTTTCTTGAAAAAAAGCTGAATAAACTTCTTTCATTCAGTCTCTTACGGCACCTGTTCTCATTGGTCGTTTGATTAATGGTCACCAACACCTACTTGCACTAAGGATAGCAGAGTACCTTGGAATGAATCAAGTAAGTTTTGAACCATAATAAACATCATTTGAATTTCATATTTTACTGTGTTTCGTCAATCATGGTGCTTTTTCCACAAATCAGATGAGTTAAGGTTGAACTTTGACTTGATTTCACCATTTACTTGTTCAATTATTCCGGCTATTTTGTTGCTTAGAAAGCCTTAGTTTGTCTGCTTGCAGTTGTTTAGGTTGGGATTGATAATGAAATTATTGAAATGTTTGCATAGAAGCTATGCCCAGAATTTGGCAGCATTGATTGGTTCGGTTGAACATTAAATTTGTGAGCAATCACGTTCAGCTACAGCTTTCATTTCCAGGCAATAGACTTATGATTTAAATTCTTCACAAACCTGAGCTCGGGTGGCCATACTTTTTTGATGTATTTTTTCAATTTTAGGACCAGTTTTATTTGCAAAATGCCAGGGGTAGACTCTGTATTATGACCCTCCCTTGACCCTTGCAAGTGGAGAGCCTCATGCACCAGGGATACTCTTTAGTGTATATTTTTTTTTGGAGAGTTTAGAGACATATAGCGAGTAGCAAAAGTTGAACCCATATCTTTAATAAGGATATGATTTATACTTGATGTTTATTCATTATCTTTTTAACTGTTTAATTTTTGTAATTTAAAATGTTATATTAAACTTTGGTTTCATTAGACTCCTTTACAAAATATCTTTGATTACTTTTGACTCCTTTGCAAAATATGGATAATTTTCTAGCTTCAAATGCCATGAAAAATGAAAAGACCAATGGTTCCTAGTTTTCTGTCGTAGTAATGTGTTCAAAATCATGTAGTTTCTGAGTGATCTCTTTAGATTAGTGGGTTCCAATAATCTTTTTGGCGCTATTAGTTACAAATGAAAATAAATTTTGCTCATTTTTCTTTTAACAGACCGTCAGAGATTTTATACGACAGATGCTGCTTAGACATGCATTATTTATATAGAACAAGTAATTGTATCTAATATGTCCAAGTTTGCAAGATTTGGCTAAATGATGCAATACTAATGCTTCCAATGAATTCTTGATCCTTTTTTGTTATTATTGTTAAATATTTACAACTAATATTATATACCTTCTTTTGTTTAAAGTTTAGCTAGTCATACACTTAAAAGTACTATAATATACATATAAACATTAACTAATGCAATTGGTTGTGGTAAATGGACGAGCTTGGGTGGAGGTATGGGTTGGATTATAAGTTTTCCATCTGTCCATTTGACCCATTTCATAGTTTCTTTGGAATTTTTTTTCTGTTGATTAATTTTTGCTAAATTTAAGAAGTTCATTACAGGCATAATTATATCGTTGGTTTTTGAAGAGAAAGGAAACAATGAAGTTTTTGATAGTCCCTTTGATAACCAAAAGGGGGGTGAATTAGTTGGAATGACAAATTAAAAGAAAATTAAAAATTAATAAGATGAAGGAAGGAAGAGAAAAAAAAAAAAACACAAGAATTTTATAGTGTTTCGGCCAACGCTTGCTTATATCTACTCCTCAAGATTACACTTGAATATTTTACTTGATCCTTTTGTGGGTGCAAGATCAAACCCAAGTGTTTAGGCTCACACTAAAATCTTACAAAGTGTTTTCAAAGGCTCACACTTCAAATTTTCACAAGTGTTTTATCAAAACTTCACACTCAAACCTATAAATTTGTTTTATTAAGATTCACACTTAAACCCTTAAGAATTACAAGAGATGAGAAGAAGAAAAATCTCCTTTAACTTTTTCCTAACTCTCAAACAATCAACGAGTTTTAACCATCTCAAAAATTTACAACTAATAGTTCACAAAAATGATTTTACAATAAACAAGTTTTTCAAGCTATAAATATGAATGATTTAGTGCAATAGCTCAATAATAAGTTATCAAATGTTATTCTCTTATTTTTAAGTTTCCCACCAATTCATATTTATAATTTTGGATGAAATATAACTGCTTGGCTTTATTTAATGCCAAAAAGTGTAGTTGACAGCTTTTCCAGAGTAGCGGGTCTACTTAAAGTGTAGTGGACGCTATTAAGTAGCGGCCACTACTTAATTAGTAGAGGGCGATACTTAGCTCATTTTCCAAACTTGTACTATTGAACTTTCTGAACTTCTTAGTAGCGGTTGCGACTAATTGGTAGCGGACGCGACTTCATTCATATCTTGAGATATACAATTCAAAATCATGCTGCGTTTTTGTTTTGTTGGAAATTTTCAGATGTCTACTACAATTTTGTAATTTATGACAACTCCAAAATCGTCCATTTTCATATTCTAAAAAATCCAAACATTTTATTGCTTAAATATGCATGATAGTTTAAGTATACTTCACTAATTTTTCAATTTCTCATTCCGTAGAAATTAAAATTACTTGATTCTTTTTTCATATGAAAATAGACATCCAGAGTTTCAATTATGAGGAATATCATAAACAAATTCTTCTTCTATAATTCCCAGTAATATTTTAAATTTGCCTCAATTGTTTTGTCCTAATCTGTCTGCTTGAGCATAATTCATTTAAAAATTCATATCTTCCTTTTCCAATATCTAATGCTCAATCTAATTTATGTTTCTAAAATTAGATATCAATATTTTTTTATCCATACGGTTTATCATCTGAACAATCTAAATAAGGTGCAACATTTGATTGAACTTGTTAATTCATTGGATGAGTTAAACCTATGTTTTGGTAATGGTCATGATTTCTCATGTCTTAAACAACTTAAACAAAATGTTAGCATAATTAATACATTGATGTGTTTTGTTATCATCAAAATCAACATTAAACCAAAGGGGTCCAACAGTTTTGATATGGAAGATAGGAAAGGAAAGCTAGTAGTATAGAAGAACGAGCAGAGTGAGAAAGAAATATAGTTTTGATATGGTTTTTGTTCTTAACTATTTGTCCCCTTCTATTATCTTTTCTTTTGGTAAAAAAAAAAAACTAATTAGCGCTATTTGGATAAAGTAAAATAATACACCTAAAAAAAAATTATTTTAGAAAATTTTATTATATGGGCATAAAATGAAGTAATAAAATATGTAGTGACCCAAATAAATATAGCTCCATGCACTGCATTTCAAATTAATGCCCCATTTTTAAGCCTACTCTATGTAACATACATCAAGTCAAGTGGCATATCCTGTTCATACTTGTATCATAACCCTAAGTGTAGCACATTCTGGGAACTGTGATTTGAATGGATAATGTTTTCTAATTAGGTGCATTTGGCCATATAAAATTGTTAGATTACTATCATGGACTATTTTACCCCATAAATAGTACCAGTCCACCTCCCCGCAAAATTCATCCTTCAGTTCTTTGCTCTCTCTATTATTCCTTGCAAAATATTTATTTATTCTCTTTTCATCTCTACTAAATATTTGATTTTTTTTTTCTTTCCTCTTGCCTCTTCTAGTAAATCAACCTAGCAATATATAGGATGTTGGTGGCTAAATAAGCTTAGAAACTTTCTAATTTGGAACTAGCATAATTTGATAGGACAAGAGTAACTAGAATAGTGCAAAATTAGAGAATTTGGAAAACTAATTTCCTATTCTCCATTTGGAAAATTTTTACTACTAAATATCAAACACCAATTTTGAGCTTTCTTGGAATCATTTTCTTGAAATTAAACCTTGTTTTCCACAAGTAAACAAGGTTTTACTTTTTTTGAGCGAGAAAGGAGAACGTAATAGAGAGATAGAGAACGTAATAGAGAGAGAGAGAGAGATGAGAGAGATTATTAGAGGGATGAATAGGGATGGTACTGTTTATAGGGTGAAATTGTCCATTTGATATTCCAGCAAGTAAATCCAGCCAAATGCACCTAATTATAAAAAATTTTCTATCCAAACACTTCATTGCAAAAAAAGAGTCAAGACACTGAAATAATGAAATTGAGAAGTGTAGGCACCAATGGTATAATTATCCTATGCCCTAACTTATCCACTTCTTGATTTGAACTTAAGACTTGCCAAGCTGATGACTTGACCTGACCCTTTAATTTCTTAAAAGCAACTTCAACTATATATCACTCTCTTCATATACTTTTCGAGTAGTCATTAATTTTTTTTTTTTTTGAAACTTGTCCCTGGTGTGATATGGAAATTTTAGTGATAAGACTCTTCAATTTCACCTTTTCACAATGTATACCCACTTTCAACACTCATAGCAAATTAAAATCCAAAGAATGGGAGAAAAGGGAAGTCAAATGGCTTGCATTATTAAATCGAAAAGCCATGGCCCATGTGTATTTTTATCTTCAAATAATAGTTCTTAAGAATTTGTGAACTTAATTATTGGTTGATGTTTAATTAGTTCAAAAACTTTTATTTGGCCAAATTAAATTTAGCACAAAGCTTTTATTTTCGTGTTATTTTGCTCCAGTGATCTAATAGGCAGAACAAAATATTATTATTCAACATTTTCTTTATTTAAAAAAATATTTAAAAATGTTAAAAAAAAAGAATTTCTTTGAAAAAGAGAAAAACAAAAATTTGAAGTATCTAAATTAATCTTTGCTGTCCATATACAGATAACAATTATTAGCACCCAATAAAAGACCCAAATGAATGAGCGTTTTTCTGTTTTACTTCCATGGTTCCTTTTGCTGAATTCTTTGTTAATTCCTTCACAATGGCATAAAATTCTTGTATTCCTTTTGCTGAATTCTTGTATTCCTTTTGTTTTTATCCACCTGGTTCAACATATTCCCAATGCACAATTTATGGCCTCCCATCAAATAAATTATCCTGTGGATAGTTCTTGCATAATCCGTATGGCAATGGATGGCCAACATTGGACATGTTTGCTCCAAATTGGACATCCCAACAGTAAGGGCCTGGGAAATAGGAGTTTTAGATTCAAATTCTGCTAAAGGTGGGACGGGGGGGTTATTGGAGGAGGGGAGCTACCCCCTTTGTGTAGTTAATTCAATGGACAATATATATATATATATTTGGGAAATTGTTGATGAGATTGAGAATGATGTCTTTTGGTTTGGAGAAGCATTGTGGCCTTTGGAGTTAAGAAGGCTACTCGTTGAAGTGTACAAAAGATTTGAGTTTTTGAGCTTCTTTTGGGTTTTCAAAACAAAGCTTAAAAATTATTGTTGGTTATTGCTGTTGGAGTTAGTCAAAGGTTCATGGCCTTTTAGTGGACTTTCCAATGTTCTCTAGAAAACACCATATTTTTCCATATAAAAAACTGAAGTTTCAGGTTCTAACTTTTGTGATGTAAAATATCCTGGTTTTTTTTGGTAACATTGATGATATGGACGGGTAGCTAGAGGATTTGGTGATGATATGGGAGGTTAAGTCAAACTTCACAAGTGATGGAGATGGTGGGACGCGTCTTGACCGGTTGAGTTTATTTCATAATTCTCTCTCTCACTCTCTTTCTCTTGTTTCTTTCAAATTCTCAAATTCTAAAAATTTGTTAAAAAAATATTAAGAATGTTATGTAATAAGAATATTTTGTTCTCCATACAAGTTTTCTGCTAATTTGGCCAAATAAAGGATTTTGGATTGAATTTGGGCACAAAGGCTTTTGTGTTTATATATTTTGTTTGTTTATGGGCTTCTAGGCCCAAGTTAACCTTGATGCATCTTGGCATATAACAAATCCTTATGATCCATTAATATTTTATAATCTATGCCATCTAAGATAGGTGAATAAAGCAGTGGTAAATTAGGGTGCATGGAAATTGCTTTGCCTTAATGCAATTAACGACATCGTGCAAGTTGTGAACTATGAATATCTTGTGGGAAAAAAATGGTGAAAAAGTTAAATGGATTCTGGAGGTACCATGTAATGATCAGGAAATGATAGTTTGGGTGATGATTTTGACATCGATGATGTATAATATCTTGTAACCTTATGGTAGCTTAAAGTATAATTGAGCAATAGCCATTTTAAATCCATCAACATAGCGCAGGGTACTTGTAACATTCATGATATTAGAAGTGCCTGATTTCTCTTTCTATCATCATTTTCTGATACCTTAGAAGCTCTTACAACCTATGCTAACTCTCATTATAGCACTGAGTGGAGATGGTGGGATTAGTAGTAATAGTCATTATGGTAAGAAATCAGCAGCCTTAGCTGCAATTTAATTCACTATTCTATCTGTGTCAGCTGCTGTTGATTCAGATTATGAGGTTCTTTAGTTCTCTCTCTCTCTGTTTGTGGGATTAAGTTTTTATTTTTGACAAGGTATGCTTGTCAGATTGAGGACTGCAAAAAACTATTAACAGATATCTTGTCTTGTTTCCCAGTTGGGTGCATCGAAATGGTAATTTACTTGTTCTGTGCGCACAGAGCTGTTGATATTATTTGTATAATGCTTGGATGCTTGCTATTTCCAATTGTTTGGACATGTAACCTACGTTCAGACGCTTCAATTCCAGACATTTTTAGGCATACACTTTGTTGTACTGTCAACTGGTTATATGATGTTGATATTGTTTGCTGTCTTCTATTGGGAGCATAAATAATTTATATATGAATTCGCTTTTTTCATGACCTTTTTATAGGAGGTAGTCATAATGCATTGGGCATGTTCAAAGATTACAGCTTCTTTAGCAATTCCTGATGCAAGTCTTCTTGAAATCTTGCTTGATAAGGTTTGTGCTTCCTTTGTTTCTTGTCCTGGTTAACCTAAATAACTTTGAAAGTCAACTAGTCTTTTTTTTTTCCCCTCATATAAGTGCAACATCTGAAACATTGCTCATTTGAGCTGCAGCTGAAAATATGCAAAGGTATATCTTATGCAGCAGTTGCTGCACATGCAGATAAGAGTGGCCGCCGGAAGTTGGCTGCTATGCTTGTTGAATATGAACCTCGCTCCTCCAAACAGGTTTGTTTGTCTGTTTATTATTTTATAGTGACTTCTGTTCTTATCATTTTGAAGAGGAAATGATATACATAATCCTTTCATGTCAGGTTCCTCTCCTATTAAGCATTGGGGAAGAAGATACAGCTCTGATGAAGGCAACTGAAAGTGGCGATACTGACCTTGTTTACCTTGTTCTTTTTCATATATGGCTAAAGGTATTGTTTTCGCTAAATTCATAGTTAAGTTATTTTCATCTTAATCAAGATAATGTTTATGGGGCATGAGCAAAATGTTCTTATTGATTAATAAATTGTTTTATGATATATATTTTTAATTGATGCAGAGGCCAGCCTTAGAGTTTTTTGGAGCAATACAAGCCAGACCCCTTGCCCGTGATTTATTTATAACCTATGCACGGTAGGTGCTACATTGAAGCAATTTAGTTTTCTTTTCTTTTCCAAACTGATTTTACTTTTCATGCGTTTTCCTTTATGCTAATCACTCTTAACTGGAAAGTAAATGTCAAAATGTTGTGATGAAAGTCTCTTAGAGTATTTTGAGGAATTTGGGTTTCTTGTAGGTTGTAGCTTTAGTGCAGTTTCTATCAACGCAAACTGATAACAGCTTTTATAACCAAAGAACTATAGTACTTGTGATCTTTAATTTTTTACGTACAAGAGATTTTCACAGCTAGAATAAATTAGTAATAGAAAAAGAAGTCAATTGTGTGCGGGGAAGAGATTTTATAAGAGATTGAGCAGGGAATTTTATAAAGGATTGAGCAAGGAAAATGAAGATTACTTGGTCAGAATGAACAGAGTAGAAAATGAAGAGAGATGATATAGATGCCAATGACGAAAGGAGTGTTGCAATGGCTGCAATTATTGGTCAATTTGTAGTGAAAAATGAGGGGAACAATTTGATATCCCCAATTCATTATCCACCATTCTAGAAAGACCTTTACAGTTTAATTCTAGTTGATGTGGCTCAATGTATTAATCAATTATATAGCTAGAAGAGGAGGAGA
Source organism: Aleurites moluccanus (assembly GCA_948193065.1). Classification (NCBI taxonomy): domain Eukaryota; kingdom Viridiplantae; phylum Streptophyta; class Magnoliopsida; order Malpighiales; family Euphorbiaceae; genus Aleurites; species Aleurites moluccanus. Next base: position 2,009 of record CANXYC011280931.1, on the reverse strand, counting down.
AGAAGAAAGGAATTGATGGTACTTACCTAAACACAAGGAGAGCGGTGGGATTTGGATCTGTAAACATAATTTTAAATCTTAAGGAGGGAGGAAGAGGGGAGGGGGTGATTGAGGTGAAGTCAAGCCAACTTAAGTCAATACAATGTACTGCTAAATTTCGATTCAATTGGAGAACTCAAAGCTTGAAGTCGCCTTGCACTAAATTAAGTTTTATTTTTCATGTTTCAAATTTGCTGTGAGATACTTGAAAATATTTGAGCTGTACTTGAACACTTGAAGATTTAGTGAAGCTTATTTACTAGTTTTGAACTAAGGTTCAAATAAACTCAAGTAAGCACATGTTTATGCTCCAATTCATTAATTATTATTTAAATGAATTCAAAATTATATGACTCCATATATTCTATTAGGCTCTTGAGTTGCTTGACCCGATCGTTATGATACTCGAGCTAGGTTTGACCCCCACATCAACTATTCATAGTTTAAGCTCAACTCATTAAAATTGAGTCAAATTTGAATATTTTGTGTAGATTAAAAGTAACTTTACTCATTTACACTCGTCGGGGTGGGACAATTGTTGGAGAGAAACATATTCCTCTCTTTATCTCTTTCCCAATTTATCTTTTAAATCCTATTGTTTAACGTGGGCTTTTTATTCTTTTAAAAATACCTAATGCATAACACTTGAGCTGTTACTATCATTCATTTATATTTGTATATAAATAACTGTTTATTTTTTTTTATTTTTATTAGCTCAAATTTCTATTTTGTTCTTAAGATTTGACGAAATTAACATTTTGACCCTCCTTTTTAAGAAACGAACTAAGTAGACCCATATATTTGTTTCCGTTAACAAAGTAGTCCCTCTATTAGAGTTTGCTATAAATTTCTGTTAGTCAAAACTATCTTTAGTAATCAAAGAGGAGAGTTAATAGTAAAAGTGTTAAAATATAGTTGATTATAAGAAAAAAGAAAGATAAAGCTCAAATTGATTTTTTTTTTTTTCTATTTGTCTAATCAGATCTAAAATTAATTTTGTAACATAATTAAGACAATATTTTTAATTTTTAAGTCAATTGAACTCAATTTTTGTTTTGAAAAAGTAAAAAAAGTTATTTTATATATTTTAATAATTTATATTTTAAATTAAAAAATTATTTATTTATATCAAACTAATTAAAATGAAAGGTTATGTACTTTTTTGACAATGTAAAATATTTTTTTGTTATTGATAAAATAAATTTATTTTTACAATTTAAAATATTTAGATTATTTTTTTTAATTTGTTTAGTAGAAATTAGGGGGTAAATTTAAGTATTAAAGTTCAATTTGAGATTTTATTAAAAAAAAAAAATAATTAAAGGAAGGGAGAGTTTGTGTTATGTTAGGATTTAAATGGTTTAATAACTGCATGATAAGTGTATTTTAGTTTTTTCTATTCACTAATATGAAATTTTAGTTGTTTTGAATGGAAGGATTATTTTTGTCAAGGGTACAAATATGAGGGACCTTTTAATTTGTTTCTTAAAAAAGAGGGACAAACTTGGTAATTATATCAAATTTCAAGGATTAATGTCACGGCCTAATTTTAGATCATGACGATTCTAGGGTACGGATAATGCTAAAAGCGATCAGTATCTCGAAAAACCCATGCTTTTATTTTAACTTAACTTTTACAATCATTACTTAACCCGTGATACATTTTAGGTGATAATTTTTTTTTTTTAAATCATCATAGCATTCATATAGAAAAACTGACAGAGTTTCCTTTATAACTCTGATTTAAACTATTCGTAAAACATACAAATTACACTTCCAATATAACATACATCCCCCTTTAACCTCCAGTATTCAATCACAACTCAATATGCATTTCAATATTTACATTCATAACTCATATCATATATACATAATATAAATCTCTCATATCATATGTATGAACATCATTAGCATATTCACATTATATCTGATTATCATTTTGATCATATTGACATTATACTTAAACCAAT
>CANXYC011280810.1:0-53606 GCA_948193065.1 Aleurites moluccanus | reverse complement strand
TTGCTGCAGGATTTTAATGGCAGTACACTCTCAGGATACAACAAAGCAAATCTTGAAATCTACAAGCAGCAAATTTGGAGATTTCCTTTAGTAAATTGTATCAGAAAGAGAAAGAAAAAACAGAAATAAGAAAAATTATTTTCTTGGCCTACAGAAGTCTATTTTTATAGACTTTAAGACACTCTTTCAAAGAGACACAATGTTTGAATTAAAACTAATAACTGCTTAAAACAGTTTCTTTTGTCTCCATTCAAACAGTCACAATGTTTGAATAAATAACTGTCTGATTGATTAATTATTAAAGGCTAAATTTTAATTTCCCTCCAATAATTCCCTCCATCTTTCATTTGATTTATTAAACTCATTTATTCTTTATATACCACTTGAAAGTTTCATAAACTTTCAATGTGGGATAAGTATATTCTTTTCTCAAATAACTTTACACAACCTATATATATATGTAACAACTACTTGGTGGGTATGCTTGATTCTTTGCAGGGAAGAAGGCTTGTTAGTTGTTAGAAAGCATATTATAGTTAGCTGCTGCTGCTGTTTTTTTTTTTTTTTTGGTCAATACAGCAAAAGAGAGAGAATTTAAGGAAACAAGAGGGAAATTTCTACAATATGCATCGAGTCTACTTAAAATAACAACTAATTACTAAACAAGAGGGAAACTAGTTGTTGTGACGGATTTAGAGACATGGAGAGAAAGTGATACAAAAAGGAATTAGTTGTTATTTTTTTAAGGGTATTTTATTCATTTCATATAAATTTTAAAAAATATATATATAAGGGAGAACTGAAATATTAAATGAAATTAAATTGAATGGTTAATTAATTAATTAATTAATATAAATTATTTGTATTAGTGAAAACGTGAGCTAATGTTAAAACCCTTTCTTGAGAACTTATATTAAGTCCAAGATCCATAGAGAGAGCTCGATGTAATTTTTTGTTTAATTGGATGGGATTTTGTATTTATTGGGTTTAGGATAAATAAAAATGAAATTATTATATAAATATATTATTTTTTGTTAATTTTTATTAATTTTTTATATATATTTAATATGTATATAATATATTTTTGATATATGTTTGGTATTATATCGTATTTTTAAAAAAATATTTTTAGATATGTAATATTTTTAAAAAATATTTTTAAATTTTTTCTAACAGTAAAAATAAAATATTTTTTATTTTTTTAGATATTTTTAAAAAAATCCCAACAAAATTGAGATTTTGCTTTTCATAAACTTAATAACTAGAAAAACCTATCTGAAAATTTATTATATGCGTTGCTTACCATTTTCAAATTTTTAAAATTAAATTAAATTAAATCAGTAATATTGTGAGTTAAAAAATTAATTCAATAATATAAATTATATAATTGTTATTTTTTTAATTATGATAATTACTCTCAAGTTACTCAAAATAAGTTGCATTATTGTCCCCCACATCGAGCTCTAAGCCTTAAACTCCTAAACTCCATAGATAATTGGATATTGACGAAATTTACATGGGCTTTATTCTCCAGTAAGTGGGTTTGTTTTTCAGCCCATCTATTGGTCTGGGCTCGACTGAACCTAGTCCATGTGTACTCCTAATTGGAAGCTAATTAAAACACTATTATTCAGCCCATTACTATAATTTTCTCCATCAAATTCAAATTACATTTTTTACTTTTATCAACATATTTAATTAATAATTTAATATGACTCATATATTTATTTTTTAATAAAAAAAATATTGACATTTTTTTTTCTTGTTTTTTATTATGTTATCATATTGAATAGGCGTATACATCCAATATAAATAAAAAAAACATTTTTTTTTTCTTTCAGAACCATGGAAGAGCAAGCAGAACAGGGAAGAAAATGAATAATAATAATTGAAGAATGGCATGTGATGTGAGTCGTGATATTTGAGAGACAATAGAGTAATGATTTAGACCATATAGTGATGATGGTCGCAGGACCACCTAACCACAGCTGCTCTGGCATCAATAAAAGTCTATAAGATCAAATAGTACTACTGATTCTGTTTTGATGCATGCATGCTACTATATATGCACCTGCACTATCGAATTAACCCTAATACCAAATTAAGCTTAGATTTTATTTAAATCCCTACTCTTGGAGATGATGCCACTCCTTGTACATACTTCTGTCCCCTTCACAATAAATTCCCCATTTCAGATAGACAATTTATAAATTACTTTATTCACACTAACTACTCCAATTTCAATTCCTAACTTTCTCTCAGAGATCAATTCTTACTCGTATTACTAAAAATTTCCAGTTATATAATTAAGCCCAACTCATCCTCATTGCCCAAATATTTTTCAAGGCCATTTAGGGATTTGGGTGAGGAGTTGTACGTAAATGTTTCTTGTCCAAGAACCATGGTTGATAACTTGTTGATATATATAGTTCATATTTAACCATCAATAATGTCTCATATTTAAAAAAAAAAAAAAAAATCATCTTAAAATGGTTATGCTTATAAAGGGAAAAACACCCCATGATACTATGTTTTATGTGTAAAGCAGACAAAGTACTAAGGTTATGGTCCCATGATACTTGGTGCAGTAGGGAAGCTTGAATGTTACTCCTTGTAGCTGTAGGGCTGCTGCCTGCAGGGGGTGAACATTCAGTGTTATTAGATAGTTAAGTTCTTTGATCCATCGCTGCCTTTGTGTAGTATTGTTTTGTCGCAATTCATTACTTCAGAACAATCTGTTTCATATGATCATATCTTACATTTACTTTTATGTAATCATATATCTCATATTATATATATTTTTTTTTCATTTATAAAATAATTGTTGAATTATTTTATCATATAATAAGTTATTTTTGTGTCACAGATTATATAAGTAGATTTCATTGCTAAAAGACAAGAGGTTTATAATTTGTATGAAAATATAATTAATTTTGACAACTATTTAAATGGTAACAATTGTGAAGATAAACATATAACATACCCACGTCTTATTGTTTGAGATAATGATTCCTAAGATCTCTCACTGCCAATTGCCAAATGAAAGATGGAGGCAGAGACAGAGACAGATTAAAGAAGAAATTATAAATTACAAATTAATTGGGTGATTAGATAGGCTGGGACCACTATTAATAGCACCTGCCATTACTCTAAATTGGTAGGTTTTGCAGTTTGCAGGCACTGATGAAATTGAAGTTATAATTTTAGATTTACATTTATACAGGCCAAATTGTACAAACCATATGATTATATTTTTTCAATTCCATAGTTGGCTGCTAAGTTTCATGACTCCAAAACCAGAACCTATTTCTATTGTTAATTGAATATGGGCATATCTAGGACTCTTTTGCCTCATTTTATATATAAAATGATAAAATATAAATTAATGTTTTTTCTTATAAATATTATAATTTTTATAATTTTGGAAATACCAATACCAAATGATAATTACTAAAATTGAAAAATCTAATTATATATAAATCTATTCAACATCTTATATTTAATTTATGTAAAATTTATATATTAACACTTTATATTGATCTATTTTAAATTTATATTCAAGATCTATCAAATGGTGTCTTCAAAACAAAGGGAGCTGAAAAAAATATAAATCTTGGTATATATTTGAAATTTTTTATTTAATTCTAAAGGTTAATAATTCACTCGAGAATTAGGTTAATTTCCTCTATATTTAGCCTAATATGCATCGATTTACTCTATATTTTAGGTAACTTTGTAATTGTATATTTTTATAAAAACTTGAAGACTATTTAACTCCATTTTAAAAATTTATTCTAATTATAAACTATTAATTGAACTCGAAAAAATTAACCAATTAAATTTTTTATAACAGATAATCTTATGCAATAAAAAAAATTATTTATATGAAATCCACGACAACAATAATAATAAGAAGAAGAAGAAGAAAACCTAATTGATATAAAATAAATGAAACGTTTTTATCATTACTGATGAATATAGGAAATTCATGAATGTATAGGGTAGAAAAAAAAAATTGTAGGGTTAAATAGAGAGTGAAAAAAAATAATAGAAATAGTACAAAATGCGAAAAACACATGTGGGTTCAAAGTCCAAGGACAGTCCATGCCAAAGCAACAAAGAGATGAGGAAACCACCAAATTGAATGAATGTCATGTTTTGTTTAGTAGACAAAAGAGACGAGGCAATTGAATAGGGAAGGGGCCTTTGCCATGCGGGCTTGCTTCTCTATTGCCAAGCGGATCATGGTGGGACCTTCGCCTCTTTGGACTTCACCATAGGCTGCACCGTCCCAACCTTCTTGCATAAATGGTCCCGCCCCAATAGGTCGCTATATGTTCATCACCCTGCCCATATCATAGTAATCTATTAAATCTCTCTTCTTATCTTTTAGCTAACACAATAAAAGTGACAGCCAATAATTCAAAAAAATCAAAATCAAAATGAAAATGATGGTCTAGATTTATATGTAATTAGATCAAAGTTAATTTTGACTTTTTACATTTTCAATTATGTCCAGTTAAATTTAAAAATAATTCGTTCAATTAAATTAAAAATTAACTTCATGTATGACCATTTTAATTCCAAATTTATTATTTTTAGGTCAATTAGATCTATTTTTGTTAAAAAATAAAAAAATAAATAAATTATTTTATATTTTCAAAATAAAAAAATGTTCTCGATAAAAAAAAAAAAGAGTAAAACCCATCAATTCTAAAACTAGAAAATTATTATTATTTTTCATAAAAAAATAAAATAAATGAAGGTAAATATTTTAATTTGGAAAATTGAGAAAAAAAAAAGAAAATTAAAAAGGAGTATGTTATAAAATTCGTAATTATAAATTGAAAAAGAAAATAAAAGAAAAGAGAGGAAAAATCAGTGGTCCTGCCCTGTCATAGTGCCATGTACTTGGCCTCTGTTACGAACCAATTTTGAAATGATAGAGACAGTCCAAGAAGAAGTGATAAATGAGAAAGAAAAATGAGAGTTATTAAAAGAATTAATAAAGAAGAAAGAGAGTAAGTAATTTATTTTTAATTATGAAGAACGAAAGTAAATAATGCAACGAGTAACTTTGTTTTGAAGACATGACATGAAGATGGAGATGTTATAAGTTTCAATGAGTATTGAACATATATATATATATATATATATATATATATATATATATATATATAAATTGAGGATATATTTTAATTAAACTTACTCAAAATATAATCCCATTAGTCATTAATCTTTAATTAAAATCAAATTTATAAAGAAAAAAGAATGCCTATTATTAATGTAACGATTTAACATAATATAAGACAAACGTTTTATCACTAGATTATTAATTCATTGTGATTATGAAAAATACTCATTTATATTGAGTATATATATTTATATAATAAGATAAAAATATATTGAGTTAAAAAAATATGTGCTTTTTTTTATAAGAAAAAAAAAAATATTAGTTAAAATATATTATCATTCAACAATTAAGTATTTAGAATAAGTTCGTAAACTCAATGTATATTTTCTTTTCAACATTTATATTTAGCTAGTTTCTTGATAGATTGATGATTATATATCATAGTTGGTATATTCGGGTATTCTATATTATATATGATGAGAAGTGGAAGACTGAAAACAAAGTCCCTTTCTAAAAATGAAGGTTCAACGAGTTGAAGTCAACTTTCATGGTGATCCTGGGATTTCTTAGTCAGGGGGAAGAGACAGCCCAATCAGAAAGCTAAGGCCACCATACTTAGATGTTGGTCCACACCCTAACTAATTATAACAATACACTTATAAATCTGCATTTCACGCAATTAATCTCTCTCCACAGCCTTTCCGTATCTATATGCTTTAGGCAAAATGTATTTTGGAGCCTCTAAATTTTTTTAATTTATCCATCGAGACCTTAAAAATTTATTTGTCTACATTAAACCCTCCAATTATTATCTATTTAACAGCAGTGAAAAATTGATAGTTTACCATTAAAACCTCACCATATCATATTATAATAATATTAAAAATACATTTTTCTTATAGGCAAAGAGGTTGATATTATTAATTACAGTATTTCTTAAAATAAAAAATTCTTGCCTACCAGTATATGCATCAATCTAATAATATAAGAATATATGAAAAAAATATTATTATATTTTTATTAAAAAAATTAAAAATTATATTAATTAAAATATTTTATTATTTATTAATTAAATATATGATAAGTTTTTAGCAGGCAGAAATTTTCCTAGTGAAACGGCCCACAACCATGAGAGAAGCACACCATTTGATAAAAAAAAAAAAAACAAAATGACATAATGAAACCCACAGTGCCCATGAAGCACGACCAAACTTTAAGGCCAAAGCTAGCAAAATGCTGCACAAAAACAGTAAATTTAAAAGATAAACCCTAAATTTTTAAAATGGGAAAACACCTCATCCTTTATAGACAATGACGGAACTAAAGAGGGCCAGGGATAGCCTTGGTCCCCCACCAAAACTTCTTAAATATATATATATATATATATATATATATATATATATATATATATATATAAATTTTTTAATTAATCCCTTAAAAATATTATATATAATTAATAAAAATAAAATTACATGTAAATTTTTAATTAACCTTCTAAAAAAATTATATATAATTTATAATATTAAAATTTTCTACTAATTTAACTTTAGTTTCCTCTAATAACACTAAAATTATATATAAATATAAATTTTCTACTAATCACATTGATATCTATAGATATAAAGAAATTCTTCTCGCTTTTTACCTCTGATGTATTACCATTCTAATTAATCTTCTGTTAATTTTATTGGTTTTTGCGTTTGTTGTCACGAGCGCAAATCACGTTTATGATGTGTAAGAAATATAGGCTTGAAGGATTTTCATCTTGTAGAGAACTTGCATAATGAATTCTAAAAATTGAGTGAAAAATTAGAAATGATTTGAGTGAGTATGATGTTTGTTGTAAGCTTACTCGGATGAATTTGGAAGTAGAAGCTTTGTTATAAGAGATTTTTGGTTTAAATTATTAGATTTATTATCAGTTTAATTTAGATTTTTTATTTCATAAAGTTGATGAGATATCTTATTCTATTATTTCTTATCTTTTAATATATTGTTTATTTTAGTTTTTTGTTATTAATTATTAATTAATGTATGGTAGTGATCATTTGGACAATGAGGTAAAGAGTTTGAGTTGCAGTGATTATTGTTGCATTTAAAAAGTTTTTTTTTTAATGATATTTAATCATAGAACTTATGTCTTGTATAATCATCACATTCTTTTAATGTGTATGTTTTTCAAATTTTTAACTGTAATCAAATAAACCCTTTTTATATATAAAAAAATAACAATTGGAAAACTCAACGCCAGTAAATAAATTTTTAGAAGTTTAATAAATAAATTAGAAAAATTTTAGAGGTTGATAATATTGGGTATATTAAATAATTATAATATATATTTTAATATAAGATATAATAGATAATAAATTTTTATAATGAGTCAAATGGATAATAATTCATTAATTGATTTAACTTTAATGTTATTTTATATATATATTAATTAGAAATAATATATTAAGTATTTTAAATTAAATATTTAAAATATAATATTTTAAATAATTACATATTATTTAATCTAAATCCTAACAAATAACGAGTTTTGCCGATATTATATATATATATATATGAATGCATTGCCTATAAATAAACATGGCATCAGATAAGGTCAGACGGTGATACAGACACACCATATCATTTTGGTAATTTTTATATCAGGATTTGGTATGTGTGAAATGCATAAATTAGAATTAATTAATTAAAAAGTCATAGTTTAGGATTAAAAAACTAATAAATTATAATTAGAAGTTAGTCAGCATGGCTATGATGAGAAGCTCCGACGTATATGCGGGTAATAAGTAGTCAGTGAATAGTGATGTCCCATCCAAGATTTTGATGGGTCATGCATGTCTATACTGTATCACTGTTTAAGAGGGAACTCTCCAGCTATGCTTGCGTGGCAAATCCCCATGCAGAGAAATTAAGACCGTGTCCCAAAACTTAATTATGTAATTCGACCCTCATTTTAAGTGTTTTTCTTAACATAATTAATAAAATAAGAGTAAACTCATTTTAATGTGTAACTAAATATTTTATTTTTTGGTTGGAAAAGGGGCCAAGAAAATAACATTTATTAATTAGTTTGATGTAATAAAGTCTCAATTTTGGACCACCGTCAAGAATTTTTTGCTTATATCTAATTTCCTGTCTCAATATTTATTGCCATCACTGTAAATAATACAACACAGTACAAGAAGCATATATATATATATTTTTTACTGCAAATTGGCCTTCTGACAACTATATCAACGTCTGCCATATCAGTTCCACCCTAAAGAAAAAACAAACATGTTTCAGAATACTGATATTATATATTAATATGTTAATTAATTAGGTAGCCATTGACAAAAGAAACAAAACACACTGTTGTATATGTATAATTTAATTTCAATAAATAAAGAGATAATTAGATTAATTAATGAATGAAAGGAATGGAAGTGTCTTGTGACCAATGAACATAGAGACCCCAAAACATAAATAAAAGAACAGAAAAGAAAACTAAAAGCAAAAGACAAAAGGGACCCTTAAGAGGAAAATTGATCAGTTGGTGAGCTACAAATATGTTTCTCCAGCTGCTAATTTTGCATGCCATATACCATTCCCAGTTGGCAAAATTGTACTTTTGAAAGCAATTCTTGAGAGAGTTCTGTATAAATTTTAGATTTCTAAAGAGAGAAATAAGGACACAAACTGAAATTATTTTTTTTTCTTTTGTCCTCTCATCACATCCAAAGTTCTTAAAAGCCAAGTGTTAAATGTACAATGGTTACGACAAAGTTGAGTTCAGTGGGCCACATCTTCCATTGATTTGTCATCACTCATCGTTGGTTACAAATTATTTATATTAATTATATTTATATATCACTACCATTGGTGTTTATAACGTTGTATATGAGTTTGAGAAATCAACTTTATGAACTTTTCTATATGATGGATACTACTCAAAGCTGCTGGAAGATTAGATGAAAAGGAAATCAAGAATAACTAATAGTTATGTATTTATTTTCAGGGTCAATCTTTTTTCTTTTTTCTTTTTCTTTTTTTTTTTAAGTTTTTTGATGTGCAAATTATAGATGAGACAAGAAGCTATAAAGTATATATTAAAGATTGAGTTTTCTATTTAGACAATACAAATATGTATGCATACCAGAAAATTAACTCTAAATAAGTCAAAAATTAAAAAAATTTTATATATTTATAAAATTTTTAAAAAAAATTAATCATTAATGAGTCGAGACTATATAAAAAATTGAATTTTAATATATCAAATAAATTTTTTTTTATAAATTTTAGTATATTAAATAAAAAAATTTCTATAAATTTATAAGATTTTTTTTGGATCATAGAGGCTTAATTCACCTGAAATTAGCCTTCCTCCATCACTGTATGTATACGTATATATAATATGAACCAATTATCATACAAGAAATTAACTTGTGGGTCAGCACTAAAAACAAGAAGATCACTAAATCCACATGGATTGTCTCTATCTACTATAGTAACAAGTTTTGAATTGTAGTATATTACAATTCAATGAAAAATTAAGTAATAATTACATTTGGCTTTTATGTAAGAGCTAATCCCACTTAATTATGACTAGTTAACCTGCGGGCCGCAGCTACTTTTCATATTTAGTCATTTCATGTATCATATTACAATCATTTGGAAAGTAATCAAGAAATCATTAGAATTTTCTTTTGATAATGATGTAATTAGGCTTTGATTGCCCTGATGATTTCACATTGCTAATGATTAATTAATTTGAGGTTATCATAAGCTACCAGCAACTAGGATAATTAATCCACACGTGGACATATACCATTTTGCTACTTTAATTAATGGACAAAGAAAAGGAAAATTTGAAAATAATAACTAATCAAGGTGACAATTTCGTAGTTATCTTTCTAATTATTTGCAAGAAAGTAATAAGGCTTGGTGTTTTGTTGTCTCATGATTTAATTTGATAGTATTATACGCGAAGTTAAAAAATTAATTTTTAAATAGTTAAAAATTAAAATTTTTTATGTGAATGTAAAATTTTTTAAAAATTAATTTTGATTAATCCGATAATGTGTAAAAAATTAGATTTAGATATGTTAAATAATTTTTTTTTTAAGTTAATAAATTTTTTTTTGGGTTACAAGTCTACCAATACTTATTGATCACTCCGTGTCTAGTTAGTCTGAAACTTTTCATTTAACATATATAACTTAATTTAAATTGTAAGAGATTGTGGCTAAAATTATTCAAAAGAAAAATATGAATTAATTAAAGCTCTTGATAAATAAGAATTTAGCATAAAATAAAAATAAAATATAATTTTATTAGTTTATGAAATATTTTTTCTATTATGATGCATGAAAACAATGCAACTCTCTATAAATGTCGAGAAACTGTCGAATTATGAATTTTTTTTTTATTAGTTTGTATTTTATTTTTCTTTTTTTTTTTTAAATGTACTAGTTGCACGAGTTTATTATCTAACGTATTTTAAAAAAAAAATTATATATCTAGAGGAGAAAATGAGAGAGAGGTCATATTATAGCTATATTATGGATTTTTGCAAGCTAAAGTATAGGGAGTCCATAGACATGCTTTGGCTATTTGCAAAGGAAATTGTTTGAAATATTAATTGGTCTATTTATAATTTTAATTTTGTGTACAATAATGTTGCTTTTGGATTAAGATTAAACTAAAATGAGCAATTATTGGTTTGAACTGTTGGGATGCAAGTTGTAAAAGAAAAACCCAAGTGAGTGGGTGCTAAATGAACAGAATTTTTCTTTTTCTTTTTCTTTTTTTTTATTAAAAAAGAAAGAAAATAAATCCAATATTTAGATGCTTTATCCACAACCCTTAAGACAAAAGTTGGGTATTTTTTTTTTCAAGTACATATTTTTATTTAAATCAGATATCAATTAGAATGCAAGATATGTATTAAGATAAATTACAATCAATTATAATTTATATTAGATAAAAAAATGAGATTCCAACAAGAAACCTCTGTTATGTTAGAACCTCAGGCCTAACCATCTTGCTAGGCCATCATTAGCCAAAAGTCAGGTATAGATAGGAGGAGTTCACAAACATCTAAACTTATAAAATGCCAAAACAACAGAAGATTCCAATTTCCAACAATACCCAAAAAAAAAGAAACCAATTGCATAACAAGTCATGTCAATTACAGCAACAGCATCTCAAGATATAGCATTCACCATTATAACTCACCAAAAGACGAGGCGGAAAGAGACAGTAAAAAATACCTGTAATAACAGAATAACTGTAACAACAATAATTCCATAATAATAATGATGAAAAATATAAATAATAATAATATACTATGTTTTTTCTACAATGTAAAATAATGCCTAGAGCTAGGCTTAACCTTAACCACAATACAGAGTCTTGGTATTTGTGCATGGAAGACTTGGATTTGGGTTTTGGGTTTTCAGTCAAAATGGACAAGAACAAGGGATCTTACAAAAAGATCTGGTCTTATTTGGTCGGTTCTATATGTCCTCTGTGATCTTCATCCATTGATTTTGCTAGCTGCCCTTTATTCATTTTTTTTTGTCCTAGGATAATTAGATGCCACTTTACTCTTTCTCTATTGGACTTGGAGACAGATGTAGAGATTTTAATTTCAATTCAAGAAGCTAGAATTAGCCTTCTGTACCCATCACAACTTGTGCTAGAATTATTAACAAAGAAGCTTCCTTTTTATTTTTCATGTCTTCTCTGTCTCTTGCTGGAATTTTGACATCCATCCATCCGTTCATTATTGCCATCTGCAAATTATACAACTACCAATGAGTTTTGGTTCATTAATTATTAAACGTCATTTTCAGAACTGTGAAATCGTGAATATAGATATTAATTAAAATAAAATTTAATGAAAAATATATTTATTTATTTATTATAATTAAGTATATATTACCATACTATTATACATATATACATAAGAGACAAGGCATGAGGGCTTACCAGATATGTTTGTAGGGCAGCTCTGGTATTATTTTAATGGAAAGAACACAAGTTGTTGCTGAACCCAGATGGACTAAGAAACTTTTGTCTTTGTTCGTCTAAGTCCCACAATAGATTGCTACAATCCTAAAAATGATGTTTTTGTCATTGTTAAACAAAAAAATTAAATTAAATTAAATAAAAGATGGGGATTTGTTAATTTATATTCTAATTCAGTAATTTTAATTATTAATTCAGTAATATACCTCGATGAAGTCACTAGGCCTTTGCCCTTGAAGTAAAAGTGATGCAGAATTATCAATGAGAGGATAGTCATTTGGTGTGGCAAAGGTGGCAGCGGCGGTGGTTGCATCAGCAAAAGCTGTGGGCCGGGTTTGGTTACATTGCAGCTGCATAGGTGGCAGTGATGATACCAAATTACTCATCAATCCATGTATAAATTTATGTCAGAGACAAAGATCTCATCAGCTTTAATCACAAACACAATTTTTAAAGTTGCATCAAAATAATATATATATATATATATTTAAATTTACCTCTGGCCTGACCATCAATGCATCTAAATCCATTCCAAAGTCATAGAACAAAGGATTAACAGTAGCAAGCTTCATGGAAAGGAACTGAGAAAATGAAATGGTGTTATAATTAATTAAATCATACAAATATTATTAATATTTAAATAATTAATAGTGTTAATGTGTATATTAATTAATTACCTCCACTTGATTCTGTAGGGACTGGACATAATTAATAATTTCATCCAACATGAGGGCCTTTCCAGTTACCTATTTATAAACCATACCACATGAAAGTGTCAAATATATATACATCACCTAAAGGAGAAAATAGAAGACATTATTGTTTAAAGAGAGACAAAATTAAGACAAATTATTTTTTGCATTTGCATGCACTACTACTTCACCTTGTCACACCCAGGAACAAGTCTTTGCAATATCTTCATCCTTGCACTGATTTTCTCTCTTCTTACCTAAAATAAATATTGTTGATTAATTAATAATTAATAAGACACATCAGCTAATTTTTCACATATCAATTAAGAAAAAAAAAAACAATTAACTTTTTCTAACGGAGGAGGGTAAAATGGGAAATTCCAATCTTAGTACCCTTTCTGCAAGGCTGTGGCTGTCTGTTGCTTGGCCCCTTTTTGCTCTTACATGAATGTAGCCTGTTGGGGGCTCTTCAGGAACTTTCTTTTCTGCTTTTGGCTTCTTATCTTCTTGTTTTATTTCACTATTGCATTTCTTTTGCTTCTTGCTTCTTCCTTCTCTGCCATCCTAATCAATCACAAAAATGATATTCCATATCCAAAATGAGCTTGATTAATCAACATTAAAATTCTAATAATCTATAAATTATAATTTCAACTAAATAGTACTTGTGAAGTGAATCACACATCGAAAAATAACAAGTCGTTCAAAATTTACCTTTGATTGAGCAGAATTGAAAGATGACCTAGTTGTATATTTCTTTCTCTTCTTCTCCATTGGAGTGACCTTTTGGGTAACTTGTTCACCACTTTCAAGCTTATCCACTACAGTAGAGGACTCAGTGCTCTGTTTCTTAGGCTCGTTATCGCTAACAGCAACCATAGGGCTGTTATGATCAAGAAGGCTAACATGAAGATCAGGAGATTCAATTAGAGGATGAGGAGGTTGAAATTGGGAAAAACAATGGGTATTATTGATGTTCCCTTCCTCCATAAAGCCAGACAGATTCTTAATGGGAGTGTTTGGCAAGAAAACAGAGTCAAGATGAAAAGGGTAAGGTTGATATGAAAAGGCTGCCATTTGAGAAAGCTTTGGAATTGGAAAATTAAAAAAATTGCGAAGTTTTCAAGAAAGTGATGGAAGGAGAGAGCTGAGAGAGATTATGATACTTTGAGAAGGCCAGCCAGAAGTAGCAGTCAAGAAAAGTAGGTCTGTGACAAACAAACTAAGAGGCCCCCAGGTTTATATAAAAGATCAGGAGAGAGATTAATTGTAATAAATATTATCATTATTATTATTATTTTCTAAACTAATAAAATGAAAAAATAAAAATAAAAAAAAAATCCAACCAATACTTTGTGAACATTTGACTGGTCTTATCTTATCAATATCAGTACCTCTCTCTCTCTCTCTTTTAACAGTAATAAATACCCTTAGGAATAAAATTGGCAATTATTTTGTTGAAGGTAATATATATATAAAATTCTCAATTAATTCCAGTATGACAAGACCTTATAATTACTTTGATTTAAAAAAAAAGAAAAAGAATTTGTAATGTTAATTATTGTTTTTTCACTTTTAAATATGAAACATGAATGGTTCAACAACTCAAAGAAACAATATAATAACATATGATGATGTTCTATAACAATGGCTTTTGTCAGTTGTTTATTTATTTATTTATTTTTAATCATAAGCATAGTACTTGTGCTGCTGTAAATAATGGTATCTTTCTTAAGCTACTTTTTCAGTCTCTGATAAATGGATCGTTTGACTCAGTATGTGTGAGATGGGGAAAGAGACAGAGAGGGAGGGAGGGAGGAGATCAAGTTAAAATTTAATTAATAAAAAGATAATAACTAAGGTAAGAACTTAGTTTATATTATTATGTATGTTTGCAACAGTAAAATAGAGATTTGGTGTTGTAAAATGGAAGTATAATCATATTGTGGCTGTAATTAAAAGTAGCCGATGGGTAACATCAGAGAAAAAAAAAACAGAAATAAACTGAAGAGAAGACGAAGACTAGTGTTTCAAACTTTTCAACTTTGATCATCACTCTAGTTGACAAATTCCAACTGTATTTTGGAAACTGCATACGTTTAACGAGGGAAAGAGTAATCAATAGCATCATTCCAATAAAAAAATTGCATTAACTTATAAAAAAAAATTATTTAACCCATTCAAATTTAATATTTTAAATAATCTTAAGAGATTTAACCTTTAAAATTATTTTTCTAAATCAAATTCTAGTTTGATATTTTTTTAAATTTATTTTATAAATTATAATATATTTTATTGATATTATCCTACGTATAATAAGAGTTATAATATATTTTATCGATATTATTCTGCATATAATAAAAGTTTTAAATTCAAATTATATTTACTTATTTACATTAAGATTTCTCAAATAAATTTTTTGTTTAAATTGAATTATATATTTATTTTGAATTTATATAAAAAAATTAATTTTTGACCCACTAAAATTTAATTTTTGGCTTCATTCATGTGTTTAGTTTTTATTTTTATACAAAATCAACTCCCAAAATTTGCCTACAATATTAATTTAACAGAAAATAATACTTAAATACTAACAAAGATTACATGTGATAGATTCAAAAATTTTAAATTATGATACATAAGCAATTTTTTATTTTTACTGTAAACAACAACTAAATTAATATTTTGACAGATCTATACAGAAAATAAAAGTAGTTAATAGTTTTGCTCAATTTAATAATAATATTTTTGTATTTATATTTAATTTTTTGAACGAGGATGCTTATCCCTAATAATTAATAATTTTAAAAAATCCATTTAGTTAGCACTACTCTTTTCAAAATGATCAAATATAATCACTATATTTTGTTTCTTATAATATTTCTGAGAGGAAATAACTATAAATGCCATGTATCTGATAAGAACTAATAAATTCTTAATTTGTATAATAATTATGTAATAAATTAATTAATAATAGACTTGATTTTCGTTTCTTCTAAGGTTTCAGCTGATGATGTCTCATAAGATGGACCAAATTGATACTCCTCTGGTCTACATCTGCCAACCACCAGTTGTCCTGAGGATATATATATATATATGGACAAGAATGGGTTTGATACATCATTAAAATCATTTCTTAATTATAAGCGGAAACTTTTTGATACGAAAAAATCCAATAATCCACAAAATTATGTTCAATAACGTAAGCGAATTAAAAGATTTCTTTTGTCTTGAATTCCGTTTTAGTCAGCTAATTTCAAGTAAAGACGAGCTTGGAGCCAATTTTTATTTTTACATACATAGGATTCAATTTTGTGATTAGATAATGTTGTGCTGAGATCTACATTATACACACACATTTTATATATATATATATGCATCTATATATATGCTCTGTGAAAATTCATTTCATAATAAATAATACTTCAAACTCATGAATTGATTTAGCAATATAAAATTTTGATAAATTTTTGAGTGACGATAAATCACAGTTGAAAATTTTATATTTTAATATTTATCATGTTAAATTTTCTTAAATCAACGTCAACTGAATAATCTTATACTCATAATAATAATATGAAGACACCTCATAAATTAAAATAATAATAATAATAATACTTTAACTAGTCTCTATATGTTACTAAAAGTCAAAATTTTTATATTAGCACATAATGCTTAACAGTTCTAACATCTGACAATATTATTAATATATTATTAGCTATTATTATTAATATTCAACTATAAGATCAATATTAACAAAATTAAGCATATGTTATCCATGCTTCAATTATTGTTATGCAAACAACTAAAGAGATCAAAGTAAAAAAAAAAAAAAAAAAAAAAACGTTTCATTCTTACTAAAAATTCAATAATTGAATGTTTCTAATGTACTAACAAAAAAAAAGGTAAAGGTGGGTGGGTGTGGGGGGTGGTGGGGGTGGGAGGATATGGGGTGGGGGTGAGAGAAACAAGAGCCAAATGTGTTTCATATTCATCATGTATAGGATTTATACATGTGCAATACGGTCCGTTAGTCAGGCAATCCATCTGTAATTGGCAAGTCATGAAGGAGTATATATCATAATTTCTCATTATTTACGTCTTTAATGGGTCCATCAATCACGCACACATCTATATATTATTGACTGCTTCACAAAAAGCTCAGATCATACACATGCTTTATATAAATGTTTCCATTTGTACATATTACTGTAAATCATGTAAAATAATTAAAGTGCCATATTTATCCTAATATATTCTGGAGTTTTGGTGCATTGCAAGTAAAAATGATTTACTTTATTTTTCAGTAAATTCTTGCTTATAATCGATAATGTTATATAGTACTATAAATCATGTAAAATCATATTTGTCACATGTATCAGTACCTTTTTTTTTTGGGGTGCATTGCATTACACCCTGTAAAAATTAATTATTTTATTTTTCAGAAAAATTCTTGCTTATATTAATCAAGTAGTAAGTTCTCATTTTGTTTATATGTATATGTAGAGAAGTTTTCATGCGTTGGATTGGAATCGAATTCAGAAGAAGTCAAGTCATAATCAATGAGATTAATGTTTTTAATTCCAGATTAATTTGATACCTTATCCATATGATAAAGTTAATTATGGAGTAAAGAATTAACGAAGAAACGTTGCTCTGCTTGTGTAGTATATGATAATCGTTATAAATATTAATAATTTATATAATTTAAAAATATTAATTTTAAAAATTAATTATAGAGATTATAAAATTTAATTATATATAAACTCATTTAATAATATCTTATATTTATTTCATAAGAAATTCATTATATTTTAACAATAATCATCAATTTGAAGCCTTTATCATTTACAAAAAAAAAATTACTATAATTTATTTTATACATCATATCATTTATAAAAATAATAATAATTATTAAATATTTTATTTAGAATAATAAATTAATAAAATAATAATATATAATATAATTAATGTTAAAAATTATTAATAAAATAAAAAAATATATCATTAAAATTATTATTATATTATATAATTTCTCGATGTATAAAAAAAAGATAAAATCCAAATTGGATAATCACTTAATAATAATTAATGCATTTAGCTAGAAAGGTTTCTTGGTAACCCTCGGCCCTCCAGTTAATATATATGTACACGTGTAAGTAATATCAGCAGGGGCCTCTCTCTCTCTCTCTCTGTACTTGCTCTTTTACTTCTCCACACTTTTGCTTTAAATAGTGTGTTTAAGTACCATTTCAGAGAATCTAACCCTATATTTGGGAAAATGAATAAGAAAGTAAAGAAAATAATGAAGGAAAGTAAGATGAAAATATAAATGAAATACAAGATTATATTAAAATATATTTTTAATTATATTATATTTCATAAAATTTAATTTATATAAATGAAATGAATATTTTTTTTATATCATATGAATATAAGATATTAAATAAATTTTATTTATTAAAATCTGATTTTTTTTTTCAATATTTATCAGATAAAAAATATCATCCCTATATGAAAAAAATAATAATTAATAAGACATATCTAAAATCCAAACCCACCAGTTTATTGGATATCCAATTTGAACACAAGGATTTTTTATCAATACTTGGAGTGTAAGATACATTAATTTCAAAATTGGATCTGGAAATATTGTTTGGTAGCATTCATTATTCATTTCTTTTTTCCAATGTTCCATTCCCACTAATTTTTCAATATTTAACTATCAAATACTTTGAACAACTATAATGAAATGTTTGTCAACTATCTTATTTCCTCTGATATGGATTTATGATTTGGTGATTGTAATATGCTTATATCATTACTAAAATTTGTATATTGATTACTAGATAAATACTAATTTGAAATGCATTTAATTTTGAAATCATTATTGTTTTTTAGACTTGCATTTAAAAATAAATTTAAATACTCAATCAAATCAATACCCATATAATTAAAAAATTATTTTTAAATTAAAAATATTTTTAAGTGAATTTAATTTATTATATCATATTATAAATTAATTAATGATCATTTAACATAATAAAGTGTTAATTATAATATATATTTTATAATTTAAATTGTTAATTATTATATTTATTTTATGTGATAATTATTATTTATTAATTTATAATTTGAAGTGGTAAATTTAAATTTTTTTTAAACCTTTTTTTGTTTAAGCTTCAATTATTTAAACGTACGTATATGAGACAAAATTTTGTCAACTAAAATAATGGGTTAGCTAAGTCTCAGACAAACAAATTAAAAAAAAAACAGTTACCCTATTACAAACTCATCAGAGAGACAGAGACAATGAAATGATACATCATTTGCTCTCGAAAGTTAAAGTAAAGTCTATACTCTATACTATATGCAGGCATGTGATTATATATATATATATATATTTATAAATATTCATCAACTTATTACAAGTCAAGTCAATTAAAAGCAGAGGCAGATTGAAGCAGCGCAAGGATGTCACGTGTCACTTAATTTTTAAATTTTTTAATATTTAATTTTAGAATTTTTTTAATATTTGACATAAATATTTTTTATTCTCCTAACTTATTATCTTATTTTTTATTTAAAAGTTACTAATCTTATAAAATTTATTTAGGCGAAATGTAAATCATTTGTTTTTTTTTTTAAATACAAATAAAAAAATTATTTTTATCATTTGTTTTAAAGCCAAAATATTATTTGGTAGTTTCAACTCATAAAAACTTTTAATTAATTTTTTTACGTATTAACAGACAATAAATTTGAGATTTTATTTTTCTATTCGATATGTAATTTTTTTATTTTTATTTTATATTTGAATTTATTATTTTCATTGGAATATTTCAATAAAATTAAGGTTGCTTTTATTTCTTTATGAGAAAATATTTGAAGGAACTAAATCACATTAACTGATATAATAGCCAAATAAATAAATAAATAGAAATATTTACTTGTATTTTATTCTCCTTCTTATTAATAAACTAAAAATTGTAATTTATTTCCTAGCTTGATTTTGAATAATTTATTTATAAAAATTTTAATTCAAATCTCTACTATTGGGTCATTTGTATTAAGCTCATTCTTTTATTAAGGTATAAATTTATATGATTTTTAAAATAAAGACAAAAAAAAAAATTAAAATTACAAGGAACTATAATTTTATACATTAAATATATATGTATATAAATTTGTATTATAAATGTGAACCGGGAGAATTCATAATTAAAAGTACATATTATATGAAAAGAAAAAATTATAAATATGTCACAGTTATGTTGATTTGATAAAATGTTTACAGTGTACATTTTTTATTTTGGCATTTTAGCATATGCTATGATAAAAATTTATAATTTTATTTTTGTGTTGAGAATTCAAAGAATGTACCGACCATCACCTCACTTTCTCTGTCACTCACACTTACATCAATCAATATTTGTATATATTAAAGCAATGACTTAAAGCTAATTTCAACAACAATATTTTTAATTATACCGACGGTTGAAATTTTTAAATGAATTTAAATTATTATATAAAATTATAAATTAATTAATAATAATATAATATTTTAATTATAATATATATCTCATAATTTAAATAATTAATTATTATATTTATTTTATCATATAATTATTATTTAATATATCATTATTGATAATTTATAATTTTATATAATGAATTAGGTTGAATTAAAATTTTTTCTTATAATGTGAAGTAGGACCTTTCTAATAAAAAATAAATAAATAAACAGAAGTTTTTTTGATATATGTATACATTTTTCTTACGTTTTTATTACTATTAGTTTTTGTTTGATTTGTAAGTTCTCCTCATTCCTCAATATACATATATAGTCAAGCATTATAAAGCCTAGAGAAAAAGAAAACCATTACAAATTTGAAGAGCTTAATTAAAAATAACATGTTATTTCCATGGATCAACCTGTTGGTAGGTGTAGATAACAGTTCAATGTACTGGTATGGTATATTTGGTGTTATTGCCATTTTTTTTGTTGTCATTAATTAAGTTCTTCTCCGCTTGTTTATTAATTAATGGAGAATATCATGAGTGCATTT
This sequence comes from Aleurites moluccanus, assembly GCA_948193065.1. Taxonomy (NCBI): domain Eukaryota; kingdom Viridiplantae; phylum Streptophyta; class Magnoliopsida; order Malpighiales; family Euphorbiaceae; genus Aleurites; species Aleurites moluccanus. The sequence continues at coordinate 32,691 of CANXYC011280810.1, read as the reverse complement.
AACTGGATTACGCTATTCATTTAATTTGTTTATGCAAGGGATTTTCCGTTGATTTAAAAACCATTCCAGTTGCATGCTTAAACTTTAATATATAAATGATGATTCATGCACATTCAATAATACCACTAAATTCTCATTCTCATTGTTTTAAGTCTTCATTCAGCAATTAGTATTATATATTGTATATGTATTCTAAATTCTAACCATGCAATTCATTATATACTCTTTAATAATTCCTTCTTAGAATCCAAAATGAGTTTGTGCTGCTACTGTACATTTTACACAGAATATAACTATATGTATGTACACAATAAGTGTTGGGAAGTAATTCAAATACATAAGAGACATGAAATTATTAAATGATTTATAAGTGGTTAAATATTAGATACTATTGATTGTGTGATTGGATTTCAGCATTTGCTAAATAATTTATAAATTTATGTATATTCAAATCTATTCATGGACTTTAATATGACATTGAAATTTCAAATATATATATATATATTCAAACAAATTGAATGCCTAAAACTCATGTTACCTCATTGTTAGATAAGTGATTATGGGCCAGCTTAATTGGGTTTGTTATGAAATAGTTAAATGACTTTTATATGATTAATCTTGTATATAGGTCCATGCATGATGCATGGAATTTATACCAAGGTCAGAAAATTACAACTGCAAAAAATTTTCAGAAAATAACATTTTGAAAAGGAAACTTGCTAATTAACGATTTTTCATTATGTTAGTGCCCATGCATATTGTTAATTGTTAAATTTTCAATAATGATCTAAGAAATAAAGGGAGAAGGTTAGTACCACATGAAATATAATTTTATTTTAAGATAAGTTAAGATTTAATAATAGTTAAAAACTAAATTAGTCATTAATAAATTATACATTTCAAAGTGAAATTATTATATTTCAACACTCTTTTTTTTAGTGGTAATTAGTCTGATATTATGTAAATACTCCAAAAATAAGATTATATTTTAAAATGGACTAAAATATAATCATATCTAAAAATTAAAACTAACAATTAATTAATTACACTTTAAACTCATATATATATTTTTATAATTTCATCACTTTTTCAACATGAGATTATTATATCTCAAAATCAATTAACACTTGACATCTTGCAATAATCCAAGACATGCTGCTTTAAGGAATCATTAATTGGTACTTGATGATATAATTAATTCATTAGTAAATTAAATTTTCTTGCAAGATCAAATTCATCTATAGAAAGCTGCTGTTTTTCTTGCCAAGTTGATAATTAAGTGTTTGCCTAAAAACACAAAAGAAAATGAGTGTATCTTTGCCACCTTCCTGAGAGGCTGAGACTGCACCAAAACAAAACTGTTGCTTTTATAATGGCAGAAAAGAAACTAGTAAAAAAGGAAAAAGAAAAAAAAGGTATATATCCCAAGAACGATCACCATCACCACCACCATCATGGCATCAAATATATATATATGCATAGATAATTAAATAGTTGATTGTGATATTAAATTTCTTATCAATATCATATTGTTTCAAAGCAGAAAGTCTTGCGCACAGAAAGATATGAATTTGACACAGAGAAGGAAATTAGGAAACGCTATTAATTTAGGTCATTAATATGGCTGCAAATCTTTTATATAAAGACTAAAGAGAGAAATTTTCATATACAGATAAATGCAGTGACCGGCCATATCTTAAAATGTACGGCTACGGGACCCCAGCTTGGATATGGTTACGTATTTTGTTGTCTGTATCAATCACGTCTCAAATTGTTTTCATTTTGGACAAGTTGCTTCATTTTATGTTAATTACAATTTCAAAGGTTTTAATTAATTTGTAATCAAGTAAGCGAATTCAACATGATCTTTATTACCTTCCATTCTGAGAACGATAGAACTAACAATTTTTTTTTTCTTTATTCATTAGCCTTCCGCTGGGATATATAATAACTTTGGTTTTTTAATTAGTATTATCATCTGAGACTATATATATACATAATACATATAATCGCATTAGAAAATTTCAGTTGGATACGGCTCTCCCATAAAGTTGCCTGCATAGAGCAATCCAAAAGAGCATTCCTTTCAATCTTAAGAATAAAGGAAAAAAATTAATTAAGGAAGCGTACGTAGCTGAAAATGGAAATACCAACTTGAAAATTTCCATAAAACATGCATGACGACTTTTAAATGGTGCAATCCGGATTCTCTGTTATATTATATGTTCCATTTCCTATCTCACATTTTTGTTTATACGATATTTATTTAAAAAAAAAATATTAACTATCAAAATACTTTAAAAAATAGATAATGTGATATATAAAAAAAACATGAGACATATGATAAAATAAAAAATTTGAATTGAAAATAATAAATAATTAGGGGCAGAATTAGGAGGCTAAGAGTAGTCCTGACCTCCTAAAATTTTTAAATATATGTATATATACATATAAATGTTTAATTGGTTCTCCAAAATTTTTTAAATATATTTATATATATACATGTAAATCTCTCTAAAAAAAATTATATATAATCAATAATACTAAATTGCACATAAATTTTTAATTGGTCTCCTAAAAAAATTATATATAATTTCTAATATTAAAATTTTTTGCTAGTTTAACTTTTAACCCCTCTAATAAAATTAAAATTATATGTAAATTTTTAATTGACCATTCTAAAAAATTATAAATAATTTATAATACTAAAATTTTATACTAATTTAACTTTCCTAATGAAACTTTTTGATTCCGCTCCTCGAAGCAATTGTTAATAAACTAAGTAATGTTTCAGCTAATGGAGCAACAATTTAGTTAATGTTCATAGTTATATATATTTTGGAAAATTAAAAAAGCTGTCGTTGTTATTTTCTTATATATATATATTAGGTATCAGGGTTTTGATATAATAGTGAAAGATTAAATTAGAAATTGTGCGGTGTGGAAGTGTGAAGATGTAACTTTCATTATCAAAATACGCGTTAAGGAATGAAAGTTGATGACTTCCATTATCAAAAGCTTTGACATGGCTTTTTGTAAGGGAAATTTTTTAGCTAATTTTGATATTGAATTACTCTCTGATTGATATTTTAAAATATTATTATGAATATATATATATTATTTTATCAAACATAAAGATTTTAATATCTTATTTATACTCATATATAATTCTATTAAATTTAGTGTATTTTAAAAGTCAAATTGAAACAATTATTTGGGGCCTTTCTATATAATAATAATAACAACGTTATATGCTGCCAAATATGAATATTTTTTATATTTTTTTTTAGATTGAATAATTTTTAATGAATTTTTTCTTAGAAATGATGGATCACAATTATATTCGACAGCTGGATACCCGTTCTGTCTAATTCAAATTATCCTTTTCATATAATAAATGAGGCGGGATTGATTTTTTTTTTTAATCCGTGATGGGTCGGATCGGGTTAGGATAATGATAATATTCGATCCGATTATATATTATATATATTTTTATTTTTTTAATATTTAATTTATATTTTTTTATTTATAATTATTTTTATATGAAATGAAATATAAATTTTATTAGATGAATATTTGAAAAAAATACATATATATATATATATTAAAGATAAAATATATATAGAGAGAGAGACATATATTTTTATTTTTAAATGGATTAGATTTGAATTTTATAAAATTCGTTCTAAATTCGATCTGTTGATATCCCTAGACTATTATAATTTTTTTTTGATAAAAAAAAAAATTTCAATCATGAATAAAAAAGATACATCTTGATAAAAAAATTAAAAAAATTACAATTAATATGAATATAAAATGAGTTTTATCCATAAATTTTATTGACAAAGCTACTAGAATAATAATATTCATTTCAATACCTACAATGACATATTGATAAAAAATACGTTTTACTCGAAATTAATATTATGTCGTTTGATAAGTTTAATCTATTAAAAATTAAATGAAAATTCTTCTCTATATAAGAAAAAAAATAAATTTCTATAAAAAAAAGGGTTTCAACATTTACAAATAAAAAATATATAAATAAAATAAATATAAATATAAATAAATAAAATTAAAGAGAGGCGGAGAGGGAGACAAAAAGCGGCATGATAAAAAGAAAAGGAGAGGAGGCAGAAAAAAGGAGGCGGTGATTAGGTTAAAAGACTATATTATCATGGTAGATTATTATAACTTAATATTTTCATAAATATGAGATTCATATTTTTTAAAAAATAAATTATATTATTTAATTACTACAGGAATCTTGAGTGATGGTTGTGGCAAATGATTCTGTTATGACAAATTCCTGGAAAAGAATTGGCCCAATAGAATTTCTCTCAATTTTGGGTTAACACAGACACAACCCATGGGCTTTTTCCTTCTCACAATACATGAATTTGACTAATGAAATTTATTATTACAAGTTGACATTGAAAACAACCTCATAAAAACAACTGTCGTTTTATTTATTGTAAAACCGTAATAAAATAAAATCACGTTCTAAAACCCTGAAACCCTAATTCATGAGGATTTCTCTAAGGTAGGGTTTAAGCATATCATGATTATCATCATTACTTGTGCTAATTGATGGCGATTTCAGGCCTAAGTGGCTTAACTTGCAGACCGCATTTCTCTCTCCGTCCTCCTCTCTTTCACTGCATTCGTAAGGTAATTTCTACATTCACTCTCTCCATTTCAACTAAATTTCTTCAATTTTTAAAAGAGTTCAATTTCTTTCTTAGGCTCGATTCGGCGCTGTTGCAGCAATTGAGACGGATGAGCCAGAGCGTATCGTCAATGGCGAGAAACACAGTTCTGGTACTTCTGATACTGTTAATTAAGAATTTTATGTTCTTTTTTTTTTTTTTTTTTTTTTTTTATAAAAAATTGGAGATATTTTTAGGAGGAAAAGGAAATAGCGAAGGACCAGAATGGAAGAAGTTGAATTCTAAGGACCTTGGAATTAGTACTTCCATGATAGCTAAGCCTACCAGAAAGGTTCTTAATGGGCTCAAGCAAAGAGGTATTGACTGTAAATGCAATTAATTTCAAAGGAAAATCGTTCTTTGTCAAATTTTTGGAATCTAAAACAAACCCAATTATTTTCTCTTATATTTTGGTTGTTGCAGGATATGAGGTGTACCTTGTGGGTGGTTGTGTCCGTGATCTTATCTTGAAGCGGATACCTAAGGACTTCGACATTATAACATCAGCTAAACTTAAAGAGGTGAATTTCTACTTTGAGATGATTTCATTTCTATATTTTGTCTCTCTGATTTCAACTGCATATCTACTATTAATAATATTCTGCTGTCATGACTCATGACTGACTTTATGCAATGAATAGTATTAGCTGTGGAATTAGATTGCTGGAATTTTTTTTTTTAGTTTCTAGTTTCTCAGTGTATGTGTAACATTTTGGTGTTTATATAAACACACTAAACTTAGGGCTTGAAATTAAAAGTGTAATTAACTTAAAACTGTGGTGGTTCATATGTTTAAGAAAAGTTCTTCCTTTTTCAAGTTTTTTCTTTCTCCCATTTAATCAATAGAATTGATAGGAAACATAAAATGTAAATACCCCATTGAATTGCAAAGAAAATAAAGGAACAAGAACTGCTGATAATTTATAAACTTTTAAATTGGGTGATAGGATATGTTGTTTATATTTGGACGTCTTTTATCCTTTTTAAGTGCAGATAACAGTTTGAAGACCTGGTTTTCCGCTGAGAACTTTTGAAATGGTGTATTATGAATAAGGTAGACAGCTTATGGCATTTAAAAGTTTTAGTCTATTATGATATTCTCCAAGAAAGTTTGTAAAAACCTAGTAAATTTAATTATCTGGTATCGTTATGCTGGTCCTTGTTGATGTCCATGGGAATATTCTTACTGCACTTGAGTGCTACATATACTTTTTTTAGCATTAAAACCTGTATTTGTTGTCACAATTATTGAAGTCATTATTCTCTAGGAAAAACCTGCCTTGAGTTTTGCTTCTCTTTGTTCTTATAATATCACTAAACTGAAAAAGAGAGAAGGTGCTAATTACAGGCCTTAAGTACAATTTCAGAGTAAAAGTTCCCTTCTGATCAATTTATATACTTGATAAATTTTGTCCAATTTGCAGGTATTGAGGGCATTTCCACGGTGTGTAATAGTTGGCAAAAGGTTCCCTATATGTCATGTATATGTTGGGGACACTACAGTGGAGGTATTATACCTACCCCCTAAAACCCAAAAAAAAAAAAAAGAGGTCAACAAAAATTTCATGTCTTATCTTAATCTTTAAGATTTCTGTATATGGTAGCACATTATGAAATTTCATTAGCCAGTTCTTGTGCCAGTACTTGTTCTTGGTGAGGACTGTTGCAGCATGTTCAGATTTTACTAGACTTTCTTTTGTTTACATTTTGATATTTTACTCTAATGATAGGTTTCAAGTTTTAGCACCACTGCACGAAAGTTTGGTGGGGACTTCAGTTATGATGTTCAAAGTCCCATTGACTGTGATGAAAAAGATTATGTTCGTTGGAGAAATTGTTTGCAGAGGGATTTCACCATTAATGGGTAAATGAAGATTCAAGATTTCCAGTAGTTGCAGATTCTAGGATTCTTTGTTATATTTTAAGGTATGCAGAATTTTAATTATTATGTTTTATGATCATGCTTTCAACTCAAGCCTTTTGTTACATGCAGGTTTATGTTTGATCCTTATGGGAAAATTGTGTATGATTACATGGGAGGTCTAGAAGATATTAGAAAGGCTAAGGTGTGCATATCTTTCTAGCTTTGTTAGTTTATAGTTCCTTTTGACTTATCACATGTTTATCGCCCTAACATAATATTTTTTGTGGGCATAGGTGCGAACTGTTATCCCTGCTAGTAATTCTTTTCAGGAGGACTGTGGTAAGTTCTGGTTGCAATATACCTTGGCTAATTTGTCCCCATGTAACAAGGACACAACTCCATTTGCTATATAAGTTTTGAATCTTATGGTATTTACCTTGGAAGTTATATGTGATCACATTCTCTTTTGCAGCTCGCATTCTACGTGCAGTAAGAATTGCTGCTCGTTTAGGATTCCGCTTTTCAAGAGAAACAGCTCATTTTGTTAAAAATTTTGCTCGCTTAATTTTGAGACTCGATAGGGTATTCAAGCGGCCTTTACTTACTCTCTAGTTCTGCAAATGTCAATTTAAATTTGACTATTCCTGGCTGACTTAACTATAGTGCCCAAATATCCCAGGGAAGGCTTCTGATGGAAATGAATTACATGCTAGCATATGGTTCTGCTGAAGCTTCTTTGAGATTATTATGGAAATTCGGACTTCTTGAAATACTTCTGCCCATTCAGGTCTGCATTTGATATTTTAAGTTTTGTATGAGACTTCTTTTCCAGGTCTAATATTCTTTCATCATGCAGGCAGCATATTTTGTTCACCATGGTTTTAAGAGACGTGATAAGAGATCTAATATGCTTTTGGTAATTTTAATACACGTTTTTTTTGTTACTCCTTTGTACTTATTGAGAGTATGCTAGATTAGAAACATCTAAAGTGTCAACTAGATCAACTCTTATCGAGGTTCTCTATTACACCAAGATATGAGCCTCTGCAAAATCTCAAATACCTTTTGTCTGTTTAGCATTGGAAAAACATATGGAGAGAGAGGAAAAAAAAAAGAATTTCTGAAGTTGGATCTTGTTACCTCCTTTAACCGTAACAATAATTCTAAATCCTAAACTAACCCAACATGTGTACTCCAATTCTCCATATATCCATCTTTTTTCAAGAAGATGACTATCCTCCAAAACAGTATTTCTCATCTGTCTATATAGATATTGATATGTCTGGGTTAGATGTATTGGGCAGGGGCAGGGGCCAGGCTGTAGGTAGTTTATACTAATTGATTCTGGTATTTTTTTTAAATGTTTTCATGTTGGTTATTTTATGCATTCTGGATTTGTATTTAATGTCTCTAGTAAAATATTTTGTTACATGTTGCTTGGCTATACCTGGCAGTTAAATGAGTGTGTGATTGGAATTTCCTGTTATTCCATCTGCAGTCTCTGTTTTCCAACATGGATAAGCTTCTTGCACCTGATAGACCGGGCCACAGCAGCTTGTGGTAAATTTTTCATAATGCCAGATTTTTCCAACTCCTTTCCGGAATGGCTTGATCGCTCCTGATATAATTGAATTTAAGCATCTTTTCATTGACTTTTATTGTACACCATGTATTTGTGGTTTCTTGTTTGAGATAAACATGTAGGCCTTTAATGATTCTGCATATCACATACAAAATTTTAGAAGTGATGTCACCCTTTTATGTTACTTTTGGCAGGTTTATGAGAAATGTTATAGCAATTTAATGTCTTTTTAGGATAATGTAGATAATATGTCTTCAAGAGACCCAGTTCTTAATTCCATTCTTGCAACCATTACTTTTTTAGACTCAGAATTCTATGACCTCTACTCACATCTTCTCATTTATCTATTGTACCTCTAATGTGTTATGATGTGGTTTCCTTGAATCCCCTTAATTTTTTTTGTGGAGCAATGGTTTTAACTAGTGGTCCCAAATGTTTGAAAACTGCTTGAACCGCTATTTTATTTACTTATGATATATATATGTGAGAGTATGTGTGTGTGTATTCTTGTCGGAGTTCATTGTCCTATATAGATAGCATTTTTTCATAAAATGCGTTCAGGCTTCAATTATTAATTTTAACATGCTGTGTAGTTTTCTTTAATGTTGCTCTTAGTGGTTTTAAGCATTATCATGGGACAGATATTCTAGAACTGTGGGGGAAAAAAAAACTTTCCGGCACATTCTTTTAATTGAAGTCAATTGTCTAAATCTTTCCTTTTGCTTACCAGATCACTTTGTCCCTTTTTGTGCATATTTAGGATTAGGATATAGCTAACCTGATGCAATAGATCAAAATACTTAAAAAAATTTAGTGGCTTCTTGGAAGTTGGACCAACCAAGCAGGACTCATTACAGGCTTGCACTTTCAGGGTTGGAATCTTAGCGTTCCATAAAGCATTATCTGATCAACCTAGGGATCCTTTGGTGGTTGCTGCATTTTGTCTTGCTGTCCACAACGGTGGAGATATGACAGAAGCAGTAAACATAGCAAGGAGGATCACCAAGCCACATGATGTCAGCTTTCATGAGTTATCAGAACCTGGGGTTCTGGATTCTGAGGCGTTGATTTATGAGGCTATGGATCTTGCATCATCTATCAAACGTGTATTATGTATGATGACTGATGAGTATTATGTCTCTCAAGCAATGGCGGAGTATCCTCAAGCCCCATACTCAGATCTAGTAAGCTCTTTACTCTCTTCAGTGGTGGATTTGTTAGTAGTTCGTTTGAACTGGAATGCTGTTATATTGGAAATGGTTAATGGCTTTCTTGTTGCTAATATCTAATTGATATAGAAGATAATTCATATGAGAGGACATTATTTTTTAAACAAATGCACGTGGTTATTTCGAAAAGGAGCAAGCAATCTTTAAATTTTTTGGGTAGAATGTGAAAACAACATTGTTGGGTTAGAAACGCAGCCACTAGTAGCAAATAATTATCACCCAGCGGTAAAAGTAGTGGGAAGATAAAGGAAGTCAAAATGTAGGATAAAGGAGGCGGCCTCCTGACCCATGCAATCTTTTCAAGTACATATATGCAACTGTAGCTGCAGATATTGGAGTCTCTTATATTGTTATTTTTAATTTTTTTATGTTTGCTTCAATGTGTTTGCATTGTTTTCTGTGATTTTAGAATGTCTAATTCTTTGTCTCTAACATGCAGGTATTTATTCCATTAGCCTTGTATTTGAGAGTTTGCAGGATTTTTGACTGTGTAAGACAGGGTACAGAGAAAGGATTTGTCCCCAAACAAGGTAGCAAAATAAATTATGATTTACTAGCTTTAGGAACCTTGCACGAGGTTAGACATATTTTTGCACGGATTGTCTTTGATACTGTGTACCCTCTCAATTTAACTTAAGCCAGGACTAGTCTACTCTGGTATAATAATGGGAGAAATTAAAAAAAAAAAATCGAAATATTATATTCTGATATATGGGAAAAGAATCAGTTATTCTACCCGCCTTACTCGACCTATAACTGTTTTTATTTTTCTTGCTATGGTCATTTATAGTATGAATTACAGGAAAAGCGGTAATTATATTCTTGGTGGACTATGAGAATATTGTAATGATAAACGGAAGCACATCAAAGTGCCAGATGGTTATAGGTAAGGTAACAGATTTAGATGCCACCTCTTTCCCATAGAAATTGCTTGTTATTTTTATTTTTTATTTTTTTGCTTGTTGAACCTGTGACAGCAGTATATCAATGAAATATAAATCAACCAGGTTTTGCAGTAAACATTCTGGTCCAGGATTATCATATACAATTGAATCAAAAGATTTTTCTTTTTATAATACATTCTTCTGTATGGAAAACTGGGATCCCAACATGAATTGTCAAATTGTAACATGAATTCAAGACCAAGAGACAAAGGGAGGATGAAATCAAAACCCCCCCTTTCAAGAATCAAGCGACAAAATACAACAAATGAAGTAAAAACTTGTTTTGAAAAAAATAAAATGCCCAAAAAAACTGATGCTACTGTTGGGAGACAATCTATTATTTATACATCAAGGAGAAATCATCTCATAAATTTCTGCAAAAAGAGAGAGCTGTCTTCTTTTCCCATCAGCTCTACATTTAGGCCTCAGCAGCAGCAGGTGGAGTAACACCACCAGTAGTTGGTCTGTAAAAAAAAAACATGTGGAAAAGTCGTTTGATTGAAGTATTAATTTAATGTTGTAAATCCTAACTTCTTTAAGGATTATAGAAAAACGAAAATAAGAGCATATGATAGTACTGGCAGAAGTAGGAAAACAGTACTTACAGCCCAACAAACACTTTGAAAGCATCATAGATACCCCACTGGGTTCCTGTAAGGGTTCCAATCATGACAATGCGGAGAGGAAGGCCCCGAGTGAAGAGACCCCACAATCCTAGTTTCTTGATAGCCTGTAACAGACCAAAATATTACCAAAGAATGCAGATGAACTGAGCAAATGGCAAAGAAATTCACATAACAGAAAATATGTGAAATAGCAAAATTTACTCACATCACCAGCAGTTGTCCCCTTGGCACTGTTGAGGAAAGACACCAAATTGTCAGCAGGGTGTGAAACAACAGCACAGAGAACACCAGCAACATATCCCCCAGCAAAACTGACTCCAAGCTGCAAACTGTTACTGCATTTGTCTTTTGGGGTTGGGATAGCGTATTTGTATATCATCTCCACAATAGTCTCAAAGGAAGCAAATTTCATCATGGTATCTGCAAATATCAATTTTGATTATCAGCTACTAATGAAAGGAGATTCTTGAAATTCTTGTATTAACAACATCAATTAATTTAATTCACAGTAAGTAAACAGAAAAGGTTTTGCATATCACAGAACATCAAGTTTGATACCAATTATTACATATAAATGGCTAAAAGTAATTCTAACTTCCTAACAGTTATAAGCAAATTAAACAATATAAGCTGATGAACATAGAATGATTGAAAATGTTTCGGCTTACATGGAATCTGACGTCCCCATAGAGGAACGAGCCCTTTGTATAACCTGCAAGCAATAAACATTGATCATACAAGGTGTTTTACAAGAAAATCTGAGAAATTACTTTACAATTGACAAAAACAAATGACGTTTTGTGTGGATGCAATACCCAGCATAGCCTTCCGATCTAATTAACTTGGGCATCCCATCAGCCAAGCCACGTGCAAAACCAGGCTGAGTTTGCACACGAACCTTCACTGCCTCCATTGGGCACAGAGCAACATCAGCAATTACTTCAGCGGATGCAGAACCAGCAAGATAGATCAAGGTTTTGTACTTGGCTGCATATTCAGGTCCAACAATGTCCGAATAGTACTTCTTGAAGAATTCATAGAATCCATATTTGCAGGCACCCTGAGCACTGTAACCAAGCAGAGTAGGCGCCCAACCTCTAAAGAAACCTCTAACTCCTTGCTCCTTGAGCAATACCCCAAATCCAGATGAAATGCTCTTGTACTTTGATGGGTCAATCTGAAATATCGATTAGATCATATATTACTGCAGTTGTTCTACTGAATTTGGCCTTGCCTAGTTCATTTAGCTAACTCATTCACACGCTTCAAACATAAAGAAAGAACAATTTTCAAAATTGTTCTTAGTCCGGCGATCTCGGCAGTAAAAAAAAAAAAAAAACTAAAATAATAACTTTTAAAATAAAAGCGTTGACCCGTAAGTCATAAATGGTCGACAAACCAAAACGAATTTTCAATTTCTTCTACAGAATTTAAACCTTTATAACTGTTACTTTTATACTTTTAATAAATATAAATCCCTGAAAATCAGAAACGTTCAAATTTTGAATACAAAGATCAAATTAACATATCAATAATAAGCAACTATGTTTGTTGGCAAACTCAAATGAACTCCTTAATTAAGAAGAGAAAGTTTCTTCAAGATAGTCTCATACAAGTTTCAATTTGGGAAACTTTAAAAATTGATATTGGAGAGGATCATCAGATTGAAAACAATTATGAAAATCATAGACACATAAATTAAAACGAAAACGGAATTAGTGTTTGACGATATTAAGGACCTGCATATTGCACTTGACGATATCGAGAGGAGTGACAGCCGTGTGAGTTAGTCCACAGCTAAGTGTTCCACCGGCCGTACACGCGGCATAGAAAGCCGGTGAGAACATCTCTATCTTCTCATTTGGTGCAGGAATCACGAAGGAGCTCTTTGATAATCTATCGTTGGTGCCATTGGAAGGCGATGGTTTAGAAATGAAGGTTGGTGACTGATACAACCCATGGCTAGCGTTAACTGAAGAGTCCAAATCAAGGAGTCTGTTTGATGAAAATGAAGGAAAGTAGAGAAAGTTAGGGATGAGAGAGTGATCGGAGATAGCCATGGGAATGGGAGTAGCAAGGTGCGTTTTGTTATTGTCTTTCTCAAAAGAATAAAATTCTTTGTGGATGGTGAGGAAGGAAAGTTTATATAGAGTGCGAGAAAGCTTAGTCGAAAATGTCTGCTTTTTCAAGGGACTTTTCTCCCTTTGCGCGCTTCCTGTAAGTTTCTGCCTCCAAATTTTGCCTCCAGACTTTTTTTTTTTTTTTTTAATTTCCCTTCGTTTATACTTTTTTAGCTGTGTTTGATAAAAAAAAATTTATGCAGTTTTTAATTTATAAATTTTCAACTGCTGTATTAAATTTATTTGAGTATTTTTTTTAATAATAATTATTAATTATTAAGTAAATATTAGAAAGTTAAATAATTGTTATTTATTATAATTTAATTTTTTTTTTTCAAACAACTCATATTTATTTAAGTGAAAAAATTAAATTATTTTATTAAAAATAATATTTAAATATTATCATATATTTATTTTTAATCATCATTAAATATAATAATAACAATAAATAATAATTTTTTAAAATAATTAAAAATAATCAGCTATCATCTAATAGATATCAGTTATCAACACCAATTAACAGTTGTTTCAAATAATTAAATTAAATATAATTCAGTTATAATTAATGTATTCACCATGTTTAATGTGAAAATTACATATAAATGTTAAGAGGATATTAGTGTAATAAAATTTTTAAGATATTTTTTATTTGATGTATATAAAATTATTTACATCAAAAACATCAAAAATAGTTTAGAATTTTTTCTTTTTCATTTATTAACTGACTTGTTTAGGAAATAAATTTAATTTTAATAAATATAAAAATTGATTTAAGAGAAGTAGCAAACTAATGTCATATTATATAAAACGAATGAAAAAAAAATATTCATAAGTAGATATTCATTAAAATTATATTCAATAGTATTAGAGTTTTCAAAACTCTAAAATTTAGGGTCTCAATTAAAATTAAATCAACAAAAAAAAAAAAGTCTTAAGTCATGATTTTAATAGTAGAAGTCAAATAGAAAAGATATATTCTCCCAAATTTGTGGAATAATAACAGGGTATTTAAACCGAGGATTAGTAATTGCTAAATTTGAATAAAAATATTTTTTTTAATTGATAAAAATTTTAATCGATAATTTTTATTTATTATTAAATTTTATCAATTTAAAAAAAATAAATTAATAATTAATATTTATTCAAACACTTAATAATTTTTTAATTATCAATATATATATTTTTAAATAGCAATTAAATTTTATAATTACATATCCAATAAGACATATAGAGGATGTTCGGTTAAGAAATTAAACGCTATAAGCTGCGTTTTAAGAGAAAATTAAAAAATTTAATGATTTTTAAAGTGTTTGGGTAAAAAAAGAAAATTAGATTATTTTTAGTATTTAACATAAATTTTAAAAACTGAAAAAATAAACTTTAATATTTCTTGTTCGTGAAATGGCAATGATAACCTATTTGCAAATGACGGGCATTTATTAAAAAATGGTCAGTTGAAAAATAACGTAAGCAAGGACGTGAAAGGGCTAATTCAAATTAGACAAGAACGTAAATACATATATTACAATTGGACACGACTCCGGATAACCTCGCGGCATTGGCTGAGGGCTTTCACTTTGAGGGCTGGGCGTCAGCTCTTTCGCAAATGAAAGAGACACTTGGCAGCGCAAAATATAAAATTTGGCTGGGTCTTTTTTTCTATGAAATTCAGATTTTGACAAGTAAAGACTTGAGCAGTTGCAACGCCATATGTAAAAGGTGGCTAATTACTTTTTTTAAAAAAATAATTTTATATATTAGTTTATATCCTTTTATTTATGTATTAAATAACAATTAAAAAGAGATCAAACTCTTGTATATGAAGTTATACGGAAAAATATAAAAATAAGTAAAAGAGAATAACCAATAGAAAACAATCAAAGTTTTTCTCCCTTCATGAAACCACCTTTATAATGCTGTTAAAAAAAAAAAAAAAACTCTACAATGACAATAATCTTTTTTTTTTTTTTTTTTTTGAGATATATTGATTTAGAGTTAGAGATAAGTAATTTAACTTGTAATATATTTTTTTTTATATTTTTATATCTTTTTAGTGCCAAAATTTATATATTTTACTTTCACGAGATGAATTTATCTCTAATTTAAATTTAAAATTTTCAAAATTAATCAAATGAAAATAAACTTTGGGTAATTGTTAGGTTAGTATATTAAAATTTATTTTGAGTATATATGGAACTAATTCATAAATTATATTTATTGCCCACTGAATAATTATTAATTTAGGTTCTTATATAAGAATTATTCTTATAATATGTGTGGATTAAATAATTATTTAATCGCTCACAATTTTTTTTTATAAAAAAATATTTATTAATACTATTTTTTTAAAGTATTTAGATATTTAACTAGTTTATTTATCTTTAATTTTTGTTGTATAATTATTTTTTGTATATAAACTCATTGTATTTTGTGCCCTTAATTCTGAATTTTAGCTTCGTCACTGAAATTAAAGGCATATTTAGTATATTCTAAGATTGATAATATAATTCTATTTCAATAACAGGACTTCATTATTTGCTTTCACGCATAAATAATTTAAAGATTTTTATTTTTTTTTATATTTAAATAATTTCAATGAATTTAATTTTTATTAATATGATATATATTTTTAAGTATAATTATTAATTTAATTAATAAATTATATTTAATTATTTAAAAATAAACTTAGAAGAATATGTCTAAGATTTTGAAATTCTATTTTATTTGAATTTGGATTCCAAAATATACCAAACAAACTCTAAGATCTTGTTTAATTGTGAAAAATAAGATTTGTTTTCCGAAAAATAATTTCAAGAAAATTGAAATTATTATTTAGTTAGAATTATTTTTCAAATAAAACACTAAAAAGATAATTTTTTGAATTTTCCAAATTTATAACTAATATAAAACTCCTTTTAATAGGTTTCTATTATTTCCCTTTATAAAGTATTCATAATATTTTCATCGAAAAACATGGGGTTTTTTATAATAGCGTTTTTTTTTTCTAACCTTCGAATTCTGCTACTATTTTTTAATTTATTTTTTTAATTTTTTTATATTATTTATATAATATCATTGTTACTGTCAATATTTATTTTATAAAAACTCATCATCATTACAAGCTAAATATTAGTCATCCTTTTTATTTCATCTATTTTTAGTATTAATTATTGTATTTTAAATTATTTTTAATAATATTATTATGACATTCATTTATAAAAGAAAATTTTGATTTTATATTGGAGTGAGCTCGGCAATTTTGAACTTTTATTGGAGAAATTCTGTATCGACAGTAATCCTAAACACAAAAATCCACAAACTTCTCAAATCTTCAACAAACAAAACGATACCATCATGATGCAGAACTCTCAAATAATTAAGCAATTTGTTTCTTCCTTTCAGGCTTATATGCTTTAAAATAAAAGCATTTAGAAATTCCATTATACATTGCGATGTGGTTAGTACTAAAATTACAAATTAATTCCAATTTCATATTTTCAGTGGCTGATTCAATTAAATTCTTATAACAATAAATAAAAAAAATAAAATATTATTATTATTATGATTAAACAGGTTATTACTATTTTAAAATTGTTTGAATTTTTAATGTTATTTTTTTTATTAATATGAAATTTATTAGTTATTAATGGTATTATTTTTATATATATTTATTTAAATTAAATAATAATAATAATAATAATAATAATAATAATAATAATAATAATAATAATAATTGTTAAAAATTTAATAAATATTTTATAATTAGTGATTGGAAAATTGAATATATATATTTTTTTTAATTTTCTAGTTTTCTATTTAAAAAATAAAAAATAGAGAAGAAAACTGAAAACTGAAAACGAAAAATATTTTCTACAACTAAATATAGTTTAAGTCTCCCTTGTATTTGCTTGTGCTCCATCCTTAAATGATAAATTAATTCATTGTAATCCTGGATCAAGTTGGAATTTTAGGGTCATATCACGGTGCAAGCATTTTTCTTATTTGTTCATTTATTGGAATGAAATGACCAAAACTCAGGTTTACAATACGTGAATGACGTAGGATTAATTTATCTACTACTTTCTTCTTCTTTTTTAAAGGCGAGAGAGTAAAAGTTTTGTGTTGGAGTTTTCCATTCATTAGTATAATTTTATAATTATAATTTTTATAAATTTAATGAGAGTTATTAAATAAAAGAGGTCAATCTTCTCTGTATAACCTATAGTATTATTTTAATTTATTAGAATATCTCTTGAATAAAAAATATAGTATATAAAATTTAGATATTGTAATTTGCAATTGTTTGGAATATAAAATCACATTTCAATTACATTTATATGCTTACTCATAAATTTTTTGAATTATGTATGCACATTTTGTTATGAATCAAAGTTGATTCATAATCTAAGTTTAGTATTGTGCAAAAAAGATGGTCAATAATACTAATTATTTACTATAATTAAAAAAAAAAAAAAAAAAACTGTAATACCGACATACATAATTAATACGAGTTAACTTTTAATTGAAATCTAAATCCTAATTAATTAGTAGTAAGTACTAATAAACAGTTGGACACAAATTAACAATAATAATAATAAACAGTTGGAGGCCTCAATTTGCAATAACAGGAGGGTCCACAAATCAAAACGTAATCCAATCAAGGACACTCTAGCAGTAGAGATAGGAATTGATACTGAGAGTGAATGTTATCCACTCGTACATCTCTTGCTCTCTCCAAATCACTTTTTAATTTCACCTTTCAATTGCAAACTTTTATTAACATTCTGTCTAAATTATTAACTCCTTAATTTTTGTTAATTCTTTCTGTATATTATAACTTCCCTTTAATTTGTGTAAGTTATTAAGTACTTGAGTTGGGGTGTGTGCTTCAATGGCTTCAATTCCAGCTTCTTGTCTTAGGTTCCAACCTCTGTTTCACCATTCCAACAACACTTGTCAGGTAAAGGTTCACTATTCCCTTGTTTTTGGTCTTCAATTTAATTACATGGATCTTATTATTTTAACAGTTTATATTATTATTTTTACACCTAATAAATGTGATGAAATAAACTCTTTATATTATGACAATAGCAATATAAACCGTGAAAATTGCAATCCCTTAATTATATTTGCTATACTTTTACTTTTTTTCAAGGTTTCTGTTTGGTCGAAAGATCATATTTTTACCAAACAATTAAGTCCATTTTGTGAAATTGGCATGTTTGTGGTTGTTTCTGGTACAGATTGCGAACATAATTAGTTTAAAGTTGGTTTCAGTGAGTTGGGCAAATGGTAGATTCCCTTCTTTGAAAGCCACCCGCTTCCGTGTCTCCTGTGCGGTAATTCTATCCTCTCTTTCCTCTGTTCACCATTGAACATTTGCCTTTTCATTGGCAATATTGTGATATTATTGTTATTTTTTAATTTACTTTCGAGATATACAATATGTAACTCTTTTTTTTATTAAATAATTTTCATTAACAAGGCTCCAATATGAAACTCTATTCTCTCCATTATTGTTAAAGAGAGTTTAACCAAATTAAATTTGATGATGGTTGACAAAATTATTGTTCAATTAATGTACATAATAAAAAATAACAGTTGAATAAATTGGCAGGCAAAGCCGGAGACGGTGGAGAAAGTTTGTGACATTGTGAGACAACAACTGGCTTTGAAGCCGGATAAAGAGGTGACCCCTACATCCAAATTCTCAGAACTGGGTGCTGATTCTCTTGACACTGTAAGCCTTTTTTTTATTTATAATATGTTTGTTATGCTGTAATGAAATATGATATAATGTTATCAAATATATTTTTAGTTAAATAATATGACCTTAATTAATTTATTTCCTTCTGTTTTTATTATTAATTAAATTGAAACTGAAATGCAGGTGGAGATAGTGATGGGATTAGAGGAAGAATTTGGCATTAACGTGGAAGAGGATAACTCTCAAAACATAACAACAGTCCAGGAGGCTGCAGACTTGATAGAGAACCTCCTTCAAAAGAAACCTGAAGCTGGACTGAAACTGGAAGTTGATGATGAGCTCGAGTGAGAGTCATCAGTGGGTTTGTGTTACGAACATTAATTCATTTCACGGATTTTCTTTAGAAAGCTAGGTTGATTGAATTTCAAGTTTTGTAATTTTTATTGGTTGCGGAAGTAATTGTTAATTATTATTTTTGGCCAATGGCCGTGAAGCTTAATTATTGTTTACGCAGCAGAGATTTGCCTAAACTTAGGCTAAAATTAATTATCAACTCATGCCCTCTTTCCTTGACGTATAAGCTGCTGATGGTCGCATTATTGCATGTTCTTTCTTTTTTCTTTTATTTCCTTTAGAAGAAAAGAGAAATTATCTTATATTACACTCAATTACATGCCAAACATATAATTATTAATATATAATCTTACCAAAGTGATGTATATCAGTAATCTTTATTTATAATTACGTATTTACTATTTACTAGTGGACTCAATTTTAGATTGGAACTAAGCTACCTATCTATAAAGAAGATGTACAATAATTTATTTGTACTATTTTATTATGGTGACCAGTGAAATCTCAATTGTTAAATTTGATAATTTTATTGAAAATTTTAAAGTTTAATAGAAAAAGATTGTCAACAGCAGTGCCATATTTTTTGAATATATGAAACTTAAATATCTAAGTTATTAATATGAGACGTACATAGATATATTTATTTTATATCTGAAAAATTTATGAATCATCTTTTTTAATTATTTTGATAAGTTGGATCACTTTCAATAAATTAAAAATGATATAAAAATATTACAAAAAAGTTAAAATTTAAAATTAAAATTAAAGTCCAATTAAATAAAATTATGTCTAGGATTGAATGATTGGTCAGATTTTCAAAATATCAATTTACAAAGAAAATGAAGTTACTTTAAACCTGGTACTTAGCAATATCTAGAAATGCACCTAAATTTGTTGGTGCATACAAAAAAGTTAAAGCACCAATGGCCAAAAGGACAAAAATATATAAAGATGATTTTGTGATTGAATTACGAAATAGATAAATGCAAATCCTATTTAAAAGATTTTTCCTTTATACTCATTCATTTCAGATAAATTTTAGGATTTAAACTTTTATCATTTTCTTTAAAAAAATAATTACAATAATTTTTTTATAAATTAATACTCAGATATATTATATAATAATTTTTTATAATTCCTATTTGAATTAATAATTTTAATAAATTAATAAAAAAATATTTTTCTAAAATTTTTTATATAATTATATGTTCTCATTCATATTATAAATTAATATTTTATCAATAATATATATATAATATTTTATAATATATATTTTATTAAAATATATTTCTAAAAATTATTTTAAATTTAAATAATTATATCTACATATTTTTTGTTTATTTCATTTAATTCATATTCAATTTATTATATATTTTTTATTTAATTTATTTAGTTCATATTATATTGATTATATATATTTTTATTTTATTTCAATTAGTTTATATTCACTTGATTATATTTTTTTTATTTTATTTCAATTAATTTATATTTAATTGATCATATTTTTAATTTATATTAAATTAATTATAAAATTAATAAAATATAATGAATTTTTAATTAATTAAATATATATTTATTAAATTATAAATATTTTTTAAAATTAATAAATTATTATTTTTTTAATTAATTAATAAAATTGATGAGTCTTATTATCTCAACGGCATTTATTTTTTAAAATTTTACTGTATAAAATTATAAAATTAGCAATTAGTAACACTTTTTAATGAATGTTCTTTCTTCTATTATTGTCCTTTTTTTATTATTTTTTTTTTGTAAGGTATATAAGCTCATAGAATAACGAAATTAAATAATGATTATGATTGTAATTTTAAATTAAAAATAAATATTTAATAATAATAATGATAAAAAAAAAAATATTAAAGCGGTCCCGTTTGTCAGGTAAATCAGGGGATGTGTGTGGTGGTTTATCCAACATACTGTTGACCATATAATACAAATTTACCGCGCCGCCAAAACATTTCTCTGTCCAGAACATATCCAGCCGTCGCCGAGTTGTTTGAATAATATCGGACACGTCACCACATTTTCGCTTTTAGATCTACTAACGAATGAGTCCCTCCATTTTCTCCTCTCCCGCGAAACTCGCGTCAGCGTTAACCTACAATCAAACGACGTACCGTTCTACCCCTATATTTGCATTGCAATTTCACTTCAACATCATTTCCTCTTTCTCTTGACCTCAACTCAAAACAGAACCACCTCCGTCTCTCTCTCTCTCTCAACCTTCTCCTATTTTCCCGAGAAAAAAAAATCCAGCTCCATCCAAATCTTCGCTTCACTGTCACGCACTCACACATATCAATACCTACGTAAATAAATTCCTTTTTCAAATGGATCGGAGGAGGACGGGAAGTCCGGTATACTCGCGGCAGTGGAGTGGTGGCTCTAGCACGGGATCGTCTTCTCCGGCGATGTCTCCGGCGCACCCTAACTCACGGCTAGGAACAGGTATGTCTACCATCAAGCGCACTCAAAACGTTGCTGCCAAGGCTGCAGCTCAGCGTCTTGCTCAAGTGATGGCGTCGCAGACTGCCGAGGATGATGAGGACGATGATGATCTAGGGTTCCGATTCAGTGCTCCTCCACCCCCTGCTCCGTCGAGTTTCAGTAGCAGTTTTAATAATAATGGAAGTAATAGTATGAAACCTTCTATTTCGGTTGCTAGACCTAATAGATCTCCTTCACCTGCGGTAATTAAGAGAGCTCAACGCCTTATTTGCTATGCATTTGAATTATTACTTTTGCAATGTTTAGATACAGTAGTAAATTATAGATCTCCAAATTTTTCTGTAATTTCAAGTATTTTTAATGTTTTATTGGATGGATTATTGAATTAACGATCAAATTAGAAAGCGGAAAAAAGGACATTAATGTTTCTATATAATTATGCTTCTGTCGAACTTCACTTTGGTGCGCTGATACTTGAGTTTAGAGATTTAATTTTGTTATCTTGCATTATCTTTTATTTAACTTTGAAGAAGTGTTGCTGCTGACGTGATTAAGGCTAATTGGAATTTTTATATTTTAATTAGTTAGGTCGGAACTTTGCAGAGAATGTTCCTTCTGTACGCTCCACATCAGCGGGAAGGCCATCAATGTCTGCTCGGACAGGGACACTGGTGCCACCTAGTAAACCATCGTTAAGAACTCCCATGTCTATACCTCCCACTGAGCCTCCGAACAGGAGTAGAGAAAAAAGGTTAGTAAATTCTTTTATGTCTTGTATTGTTTGTTTTCTTATTTGATAGATGTGGATGAATCTTATGGCACATACTCGAATGCTTTGATTTAATTGGTTTTGATTTGAACTTCCTTTGTGGGGAACTTGGATGTGTGATGTGTCACTGAGACTTTTTATTGGGGAAAAAAAAGGTCCTGAAGATGTGCCAAAATTCACTTATGATTACCGTGATCCTATGACAATGCTTATGTTAACTGGATTCAATTTTGTTTAATAGCCTTAACCTGTAATAATTCTCAGTCGACTTCTGATCATAAATGATTATTATTGTTTTATCTTAATATTCAAAAATAATTCTGTTCTGTTAATTTTATTTTTTGAGAATGCTGAAAATGTCCATGAATGATAGATATTAGTCAAATCATTTGAAAGGAGAAGTTGCATGTTTGTATCCTAGTTTGTAAACCATAAACATAAGATGTACTTCTTGATTTGGAATAAATTTGAATGCATTCTTGCAGATTTTGACAATGTTTATGATTTAGTACCTGAGTCTCTAACAAACTTGAATTACCTATGTTGTTGTCCTACACCTTGATTAGTTTTCTGATCAATGCCTAGTATGCGCCATAAGCACCATCAGTTTCTTCATTTTCAATTGTGGTATTATGTGCATTTGGGCCTTCATGAATGGGTACAATTAGCTCATCCATCAGGCAATTAAAAATTTTCAGTGTAATGAAAGTTTAATAAGCCTTAATATGTTCTTAATTAATCTTTGGTTGATGCTATGCTTTTATTTAATTAAATTTTTTTGTTGCCACTTATTGCAGGTTTACTTCAGATGTGGGACAGCTCAAGACAAAAGATGCAGAAGATCGGCGTGAAGCTTCAGCTCTTCGTGATGAGGTATGCCACTGTCACCAATCATTCATAACGAACTCAGAATCTCCTTGATTTAATGGAGATACGGGATAGCTAAGAAGTATACTTGAAGCTAACATCAGCTAAACTTTGCAGCTTGATATGTTACAAGAAGAGAATGAAGTTGTACTTGACAAGGTGTGCAATCCCCAACTCAAATATAATTGGCCATTCTGGCCATGTTTTGTGATGTTTAATCTTTATGCTTGAGCTTGCTATACAGCTTCGTCGGGCAGAAGAAAGACGTGAAGACGCAGAAGCTAGGGCTAGGGAGCTTGAGAAACAGGTCATTTAATTATATCAGTTAATAGAAACATTTTTCTTATTTTCACAATTCCTTCTTACTTGATTACGTTGGTACCAGTAATAGTTGCTATAGTTTCTTACTCTTTATTACTAAGTATCAGTTTTTGTCTCAGCTGTGGATGTGAAGAGGGCAATAAGGATAAGAAATAGGATTTTTATATGACATGGATGTGTATATGTAGATACTTATTTCTGTTTCCAATTCTATATTCACAGGTGGCTGCACTTGGAGAAGGTGTATCCCTAGAAGCTAAACTGTTGAGCAGGTAAAGCCTAGTTGGTTTTCTTTGACCTGCTGTTCATTTGATGGTTGATTCTAATTTTTTATTACATATTTGCAGGAAGGAAGCAGCATTGCGTCAAAGAGAGGTGAGCTGGTTTATATTATGGCTGTGGAGTATATGTGAATTTTAAAAGTATTGTAGTTTTTGTTTCAACCTTTTGAATTTCCATGACCTTCCGGAATATATGAGGCCATGATGGGAGCTGTTTCTCCCATGTTCATAAATTTTGCTTGCCTTGTGCTAATTGTATCAGCGAGACCTGCTACTGCTAAAATATTCTATTGTCTCCTCTCTTTTTCTTTCATTTTTGGTGCTTAATTTAATTTGGCTGTTGCTATTTCTCTGAACTATATAAAACTCCTTATTGCAGGCTGCTCTCAAGGCTGCAAAACAAACTAAAGATGGTAGAGATGAAGAAATTACAGCCCTTCGTTCAGAACTTGAGGTAAAATATAATGACACCACTGGTTGTATTTCACTGTTATCAAGTTTTGTTACAATATCATGAGTTGCTTCACTTGTTTTAATCAGAGCTTGAAAGAGGGAGCTGCAGCTGCTGTGGAACAGCTCCAAGAAGCAGAATCTGAAGCAAAAGCTCTTCGCACGATGACACAGAGAATGATTCTGACTCAGGAAGAGATGGTCTGTACATTGAAATTGAAGTAAGATTTATAATTTTCTGTATTGATTGATAATTTTAATCTATATGTCCATTGTAGGAGGAAGTGGTCTTGAAGAGATGTTGGCTTGCTCGCTACTGGGGTTTAGCTGTACAGCACGGTAATCAACTTGATACTTTTTTGCTTAAGAGAGAAAATGGACATGCCTTGAGTTTGTCTTTCCTTTCTTGATGAGGCAGGTAGAGACAGATACTGAGGAATAATACTGTTTTCCTTTTTTACATATGCCAGGTTGACTTGATGGTTCTCCGAACTATTTATCCACATAAAATATTATGGATGCCATTTTTTTACCCTCGTTTTGGTTAATAATTAATGAATCATTATCATTTTCTTGCCTGCTTCCTTGTTACATGTAATATGGTGGTTTGATTGATTTATTATCTACTATCATAATACCTACTTGTCATTGGATGATTAATGTTACTGTCCCCTTGGCAAAATAAGTTTGTTTCTCATTATTCAATCTTGGTGAATAAAATGGGCTGTGTTCTTAATGTGTTTTTGCATCCTTAGATATTTTATAACTGATGCTTTTTTCTTCTGCGGCTGCTTTAGGCATTTGTGCTGATGTAGCTGCATCAAAGCATGAGCATTGGTCTGCTCTAGCTCCTCTTCCATTTGAAGTAGTCATTTCTGCTGGACAAAAGGCTAAGGAGGAGTCTTTGGATAGAGGCCAGTTCACTAATTAATCATTAACTTATGTTCTATTACTGTAAGCATATGTAGCTTGTTTATTATTAGCTATTAGTTAAGCTAAAATATCATACTTAATGGGACAGGTGGTGATGATCCAGATAGGAGTAAACTTTCTCGTGATTTGGGTGATCTAACTGGAGAAGGAAATATTGAGAGTATGCTTTCAGTTGAAATGGGATTGAGGGAACTGGCTTCTTTAAAGGTTTGTTTTCATCCTTTAACCAAAAACTCTATTTATCATCAGTTGGTTTAGTCAGAATTTTTCTTTGAAGCCCTCATCTGTGTGTTGTATTTTTCTGAATTAGCTAATGTGCTAGTTCATGCACATTTAACAGTGAGTATTTGTTAGTCATTTTGAGAGCTAAATGTGCTTTAAATTTGCACCTTTGACATGGATATGAAGGATTTCAAGATCGTAATTTATAAGTGCTTTATCAAGTTGTTGGACTGGACTTTTTGTTGGATGAATTTGGGCTTGCAAGATGAGTAAGAGCATTAGAGAGCCAAGCCAACTCTCCAATGCTTAAAGTTAGCAACTGATGGAGTTTGAAGAACCTTGACAAAGCAGATGACTCTTCCTGGGTCTTGAGAGAAATTTGTCAGGAAGGAGACGAGGGAGTGTACAATGAGCTACCTGAAATGGTGGTTAATATCTTTCTTTTATACTTGTTCAATGCCACCTTTGGATTTTATTAGATGCTAGGTGGAGACATATTTGAGAGAAAATTAGTAGTCTGACTTAATGGGACTGGCCACATCTTTAGGACTGCGTTCCGGATAATGGAAGTACTTTTAGTCACAATTGCTGGTGGGATGCCACTCTAGGTGAATCTGACCATGACATGCTTCGGCTTATGCATTAATAAGTGATGGTTGCTAGTTGTTACAGTAGCCTATTTGAGGACTTATAGGTTGATTGAGTCTAATGTAGGGTAGCATCATGGCTCTATTTGGGGATGAGCCATTCGTCTAGGATTTTAATAGGTCGTCGTTGTATGACGGGGTTGAAGCCGAGCTCTAAAGGTAGGACCAAGGCTCGACCAATCGATTCCCAGTGTTGAAAAAATTGGCCGTTATCTATAGGAATACTCTAGGCCCATCGTTGAGTGGACTCTTAGATGAGCTTATCCAATGTTGAGCCCAATAGAAAGTGTCATTTTTATCCCTTATTAGCAACAATTCATTTACTGTTGTGTTACACTTGAAATACTGTTTTGTTTATTGATTTTCTAAAGAGATTTCTTTTTGAGAGTACTATTCTACATATTCTAATTATTTTTTTGTCACTCCCTGTTTTAAGGTTGAAGATGCTGTTGTTCTTGCTTTGGCCCAGCGCAGACGACCAAGTATGGTTTGACAATCCATCTCAGATATCTGTCATTCATATTATTCTCTTCTTGATCATTAATTTGGTTTATTTAAATTTCATCTATTATCTTATCCGTCAACTATATATTGTTCTAGCTATTTATTCTAGAATCTTCTGTCTGATGGGTGTTGTTTGAACTAATTGATAAAATTATATCTATATGAGATATAGTTAGTGTAATGCTAATTTATTTGAAGATTTTTAATCACTTCTTGAAAAATTATTTCATTCCTGCAATGTTCGTTACAAGTCAATCCATAGCCACTATGGTGACATTTACTTTTCCTTGTGTTGTATGGTTTTTCAGATTTGAGATCATCCATTGATCCCAAGTTTACCGAGGCCTTTGGTAAGAAGCATGATCTTTTTCATTTTTGTAATTATATTATGCCTTGTGATTCGATATAATTCCTGTTAATATCCCAGCTGGCTTCCTAACTGCAGAATTAAGTGAAGAGGAGGCTGAAGATATTATTTTCAAAGAGGTTAGTTGCCTTTTTTTTCCATTTATTTCTTCTTCTTCATCTTGTATGGGCAATTCTATGAGCCTTTGATGTGGTACAAAGTCATTGTCTCTCTCTTCTTTGATCACAGGCAAGTGGGAAAGAAAGAGGAAAAGATTAGTTTTTTCAATATGGTTATAGTGCTTTTTTCCTTTTAAGAATATGTGCTCTTTTATGATCTCTTTTTCAAGGCCTAGATTGCAAATCTTATTTCTCTGTAGACAGATGTTCCAAATAATTATTTTTAGGCAAGAGAGGAATCCTAGGCACCAGTTCTCTCACCATTTTTTTTAATAATTCCTGCCTAAATGTTGCCAATAATAAATGGGTCTTGCACATATTATAATGGTAAGAGTGGTTATAACAACAAACAAGAAGAGTATATCATGTATCATATTTAGCATATACAAACCAATCTTCTATTTAAGCAATATCAGATTGCTCAAAATTTACGTTTGATAATATAAATTTTTAGATCTGCCTGTTATGAAGGCTTTTTTTGCCCAAATTTTCACCCGTCTCTTCCCCTTTATCTGGAGAGGGAATTGTTGAATTAAATTTTGCTGCATCTTTGAAATTGAAAGTCATTGTAAATATTCCTTGGATTGGATAACTTTCTTATTCTTTGTTTTTTTGGATTTCTTGGAAGGTTGCTTGTCAGAAACCTCTTTAGATTATGTGATTATTAATTACATCTTGAGATTATTTAGTTGCAAAAAGCAAGTTTCATTATGAGCATGACTTCTGCTTAGTCTGGAGTTACGAATATTGCCTGCAGCTAGTCAGTACTATATTTATGTTAATTCTTTTATATGCAGGCATGGCTAACATACTTCTGGAGAAGAGCCAAAGTGCATGGCGTGGAAGAGGATATAGCAGAAGAGCGGCTTCAGTTTTGGATCAGTCGAAGTGGGCAGTCTCCAACTTCACATGATGCTGTGGATGGTAAACCTTTGCTCTTTTATGCTTCTTATAGTCTACGTATAATGAAGTAAATATTTTAAGTATACAAGCACTTGTATCTTTTCCTGTTATGCGTTGGTTAGAGAAAATATATTCCAGATTATGTATGACATATACACTTATATCATTATCTTTCAACTGAAGTAGATGACGCCTTGTTACTGTCGCACTTAGACCATGATATGATAATGTATCAGAGTTACGCATCACAGAAACTGCATTATCAGTTTCATTAGTCTTTCAGTTTCTACTGTCAGTTTTATCTGATCACAGATGGCATGGTGAATAAAAACGGAACTGAACACAATCAAACATTTAATATTCACAAGAAAACTAAGATTGTGATGTTATAAGGATGAGATTTGCTTGTGCCTAATTGTAGTTATGAACCCAGTGCTGCCACGCTGGTGCAACTTCTTGAAAAATTCTTATCCATGTTAATGGTTGTTATTTAGTTGTAAAAATCAAAGAAAAGGATGAATTTTGAAACAGTTTATGTATGTGACAATGACAACCTATGTGGATGAAAAGTTGTTTTGGTGTTACTGTTGCAGTGGAGCGAGGCTTGTTGGAGCTGAGGAAGTTAAGCATAGAGCAACAACTTTGGGAAGCATCTCGGAAAGAAATTGACCAGCCTTCTTCTGGCGTAGTTGCCAATCATAAATCCACTGCAGATTCAGAGACCTCTTCATATTAATTCACTTTGATTAGTTAAATTTTCTTCCTTTTGTCTGTGTAGTATGCTTGCACTGTTTTATATTTGTAATTTTGTTTTTCTATTTTTTTTCTCATTTATTTTTACTACATTCAATTTTGTTGCTGCTTGATACAATTCCTTTTCTAGGAATTTTTCATGCCACGTGGCAATGTCATATTTGATGGTATAGTTTATATTTGACGCTAAGATCAGTGCTGTAATCATTGTAACGCTCGACAGAGCTGTGGAGCCTGTAATTAAGCTGTTAATATGACAGATTGGATATGGAAGTGAAATGTTTGAAAAGTATATGATCTGTTTACAGGTTAATTGGGCAGCCTGCAACCAAATATGGCATTCATCCTTACGTTTATTAAGGCAAAGCATAAAGCATCATTTCAATTCTTTTAGTGAATCAAACTCCGCATGACATTCTGAATTTCCAGTGTGCTAACTTGGGATTGATTGTTGGTTCTGCAATGCCTAGTAAGTAGTAATGCAATACTTTATTCCATTCAATTTTTTATTTTTTAGTGGGAATTCCATGCAATTTTGAAATATTTTCGAAAGGATGTTTGTCAACAAGGAATGTATGGAAATAGTGGCTGAATATGATCAGAAGGCGGTGAAAAGCCATTGGTCAAGTAGGAAAAAGAAAAAGAAATGTTGATTAATCGAAGGGTTTGATTTATTCTTATTTGTTTTTTCTTTTGCTACGAGGCAGAAGACTGAAGAACATTAATGAAAGAGTTTGGTTTGTTCTTAATTTATTGTGAGCTAGACATGTAATGAAAGATAATAGAAATCTGTGCGTGAAAATTTATGTAGTCCGCCCTTTTCACTTGTACTTTGGCACATATAAATGTAATTTTAGAGAATAAGTAAATTGTGTAATAGCATTCGTTCCAATTAGCTCTTAATTCGAACGTCAAAATTTTGTCGTTTGTTGGAAAGTTCTAAACTCTCAATTTTAAATCCTTATATTTTCTTAAATTTATAATTTGTGATCACAGAAGGAATTAATTAAAATTTCCTCTAATGACTTTAATTAATGGTTGAAACCTCTATTCTCATTGAATATTAAGCTATTATTCTCAAACGAAATTTTTCTTGGCTGCGAGCAGACAAGATAGTTTTTTTTTTTTACCCAGACTTCAGAAAACAAGATTATAAAGATAAACAATAATACCACATATACTAAATCTCCAAAAGAGGAGAAAGCAATAATAAAAGAGACAATCACAAGAAGACGAAATAAAACATAAAGAAATACCGGCCAACCGGTGAAGCGGAGGTAGAACCCAAAGAAGGATAATGGCAGCTGAAGAAGCCATGTATCTGGGTATGAAGGGCTTAAGCATCGGGTAGATTTCTAAGCCAAACACAGTAAAACACCACGAACAGATGGGTTAAACAAACACCCATAAACAATCTTAAGATGGTTGTCTAAAGGATTTGGATTTTAGGCAAATCAAACCAAGATTTTTCATTAAAACTTCTTGTTGAAATATCTCCTTAACCAAAAGGAACAAAATCATCATGGAGATAATAGATTTGTGCATCATAAGGATGAAAAGTAAAATAAAAACCTTGAAGGTAAACCACAAATACCAAAAAGAAGAAAAGAGTTCAAAAAGAGAGAGAGAGAGATTTGGGGTGTAAATGGCCGGTGACGCCCCAAATCTAGCATTGAAGAAAAAGAACCAGTCTTTAGAGAGGAGGGAGAGAGAATAATTTATTATGAGCTTCGTTGGTTACTTAGGTCATCTCCAACCCATCGCTTAAACCTGTGCTAAACGCCATAATGGCGTAAAATATTCCTCCAATCCGGCGCCATTTCAGGTGCTATTTTGGAATTCATCGACAGTGCAACGCCATATTTGGCAATGCCCTGTAGATGCGTCATATTTTTTTTAAAAAAAAAATAATTTATTATTTTACACAACTTTTAATTTATATTTACACATTTTACCCAAATACATATAAATTATAAACCAATAAAGATTACAACTAACATTAAAATTAAAAATAATTAATTTATATTAATTAAAATTATATGAATATTCAAATTAAATACAATTAATAAAATTAAAATTACTTCAATTTTTATATTAAATACAAACATACAAAATATCACCACTAAATTTTTATATTAAAAACAAACATAAAAAAAAAAATCCTATTACAATATAAAATACAAATACTAATAAAAAATCAAATTTTTATATCTATATTAACTAGAAGTACATAAAAATTCAAATTAAATACAATTAATAAAATTAAAATTACCTAAATTTTAGCATATGGTACACACATAAAATATCACCATAAAATATTTATATTCAATAATATTAATTAAAATTACTACAAACATTTAAATTGAACACGTACATAATACAAAATATATTTAAAATGTATTATTTATAACATAGACTAAAATTTAAATTTAATAATCTAATAGATTAGTTTTAGATCCGTTAATATTATCAAAATCAAGGCTCAAAATACGAAAGAAGACCCTTCTTATTGATTCCTCTTTCCTCTTTAGTATATAAATTATTATATTATAATTCGTTAACACTTTGCTAAATGAATAATTAATTTTTTAGATCGATATGTAAAATATAATTATTAATGAACAACTAGTGAAATATATAAAATAGTGAGGAATTATAAAAAGTTATAAAAAAGAATATAAAGAAAATATTTTTTTATAGAGTGAAAAATAAAGGAAGAAATGAAATTATAATTAGAGTGAAATTATTATACTGCAAAATGGAGTAAAAAATGAAATAATGAATTGGAGATGCTCTTAGCACATTTGATAGTTGTAAACCTGTAATAGAATCTTTAAATGTTATTCTTTTGTCCTTTTCAATCTCAGTTACCCTTTTTCCCTTTATGAAAATTGGTTAAGATGTTTAAAATATACAACTTAAAATGTTTTATAGAGAATTGTATGGACCATGGAGAGCATGAAAATCTTATTCCGGAGCCAATATGATATGGCTGGTAAATGTGGCATGTGACATATCATCCACGCCTAGCTAGTAAAGGCAACCATTTTGCAATAAAATATAAAAAGTTGGTGAGCTTTTCCCACTACGAATATAAATTAACATCAAAAGGAGCTAAGTGGCAAAGATAACAAAAGAAGGGGGAAAAAAAGAGAGGAAAACCCTTTGCTTTCATTGCAAGAACTTAAAAGCCAGCATAAACTTCTACACTCAACCACTATTACACATTTTCCAATCCTGAAGACCACAACCACGCACTATATATACTTTAAAATTTTCAACTTTAAATTTTCTTTCTTTAAAAAAAAAATAAAACCCAAATTAATAGTCGAATACATTTTTGGTCAACTACTAATTTCTTGGATTATTTGTCACTGTGAAAGCGTTGCAGGAGTGACTACTCTTAACTTGGATATATTATCAATTTAAGAGATCCATTATCATAGAATGTCTTAGAATATATTTTTTTTATATAATAAAAGTTCAAAATAGTAGTGAGTTATATTAAAAAAAATAGAGATCATGAGTTTGAATCTTTCCGAAAATTAACTAAAATAAAAAGGTTAAAATAATAGAAAATTTTATACTAGCATTAGTGGGGATAATGAATTAGACTTTGCATAAATAAGTGAGACTGTTGTGATAAGTCATGATAGAAATTTTCAAGAAGAGCCTTGCGTTAGTACATTTGGGTCCATTTCTTGCAAGTTGGATAGCAGCTTGACCATGCCAAAACATGATACCAAGGGATGAATTTTGTCCTTTTGCTGTTTGTTTGTTGGCTTCTTAAGCTTTGGGGGGGGGGGGGGGGGGGGGGGGGGGGGGGGGGGGGGGGGGGGGGGGGGGGGGGGGGGGGGGGGGGGGGGGGGGGGGGGGGGGGGGGGGGGGGGGGGGGGGGGGGGGGGGGGGGGG
>CANXYC011280793.1:0-16654 GCA_948193065.1 Aleurites moluccanus | reverse complement strand
AAAGTAATTTTAAATTAAAAATAATATTTTTTTAATTTTAAATAAATAAAATAATTAATTTTTATTTAGTTATTAATTTATTTTATTTTTTTATATTTTTAATTTAAAAAAATATTTTTTTGTAAATAAATAAAATTTTAGGAACTAAATTGTAATTTGCCAATTACTTTTTTAATCCTTGTGGGGCCCAGGTTGAAAAGTCAACGGTCAAAGGGTCGGAATTATAGATTTTAATAACGTTAGGGTCAAAATTATACCTTGAAAAACATTAAAAATTAATGTGCTCTTAGGGCTAAACAGCAGGATTAAAATTGTACCTTATCCCTTTATATTTTGAGATTCCATAGTTATAACATGTCATTAGTTGTTGAAGTGTCAATAGTCTTATATCAGTATATATAGTCTTATATCTCTGTACTCAAATTCTCGAGATTGAATTGTATTTTCATTGATTTTTCCCCAAATATAATTTCCTAATCCTTACTGATTTGACAGAAGTTGTAATGGCTGAATAGATTTCTTCACTGTTATTATTATATAACTCAGATTCTTTGAATCTTTTGATATATTAAAAAGAAAAAAAAATCTCCAACCAATAAATGAATCATTGAAGGATCAACAATGAGATGCTTGTATTAACCAAATTACATTCCCCATGATGCACATGAAATCCTTAAACTATTGAGCTAAGAACATCATAATTAATACAGGAAATTTCTTGTATAATTTTATCAAGAGCTATGTCTTGATCAAGTATTGATGCATGAGAAACCTCATTAATTCTTATTACTTTAAGAGGGTGATTTTTCTTATCAATCCACAAAAACTCCAATGCTAACAAGCTAGCCATATTCACAGTGCCATCTCCATCTCCATAAACAACATCTGGTTGCTTATCAAAACTATCTTGCCCATACAACAAAGTCTCTGTTGTCTTTACACCACTCCCAATTATACGAGTCATAGGGACCTCAGGCGCAATTAGCCCTTCCATTAAGGGTAAAATGCGTGATTTGTAAGGATAAACCCCTTCTGAAAATTCAATATCATCAAGAAATTGAATAATTTCATAAGTTGAATAGTTAGCATTTGGAGTAATAACAAGTTGTTTTCTACCAAATATGTTTGGATTAGGTAGAAGCCATAAGTTGCTATCTGAAGTCCTCTGTTCTCCTCTGACAAGCAGTGGATCAACAAAGGGAACCCTAATGTATTTCCTAAAGCAAAAGTAAGCATTATTTGCACAGCACCACCCCATGGTACAGAAAGGGCAACAAAGTGTTTGATAAATTTTCGTCTCCAAGAAAGTGGGTTTCGGTTGAGAAGTTGAAGAACAAAAAGACCTCCTAAACTTTGTGTGAGAATTATTATTGGCTTTCCTCCATTAAGGGTGCTTCCTTGTTCTATTAAATCTTCTAGATCTTGCAAAAACTTTGAACCAACTCTTGATGGGTGACCTTCTGCAGCTAACCCATATCTAAAATCGTATGGAGCTCCAAAGAGTGTTTCACCATTTACATACCCAATTTCTTCAAGAGATCTCACAAGCGGTGCCATGTATTATGTGACATGTCTGCAAGTTAGAAAATTTTGCCCATCAACAGCAAGACTAGTTGTCTTAGACTACTATATAATAAAAGCAATCCATCTCCCTTTAATCACATTGTTCTAACAATTAATATTACATTAATAATAAACTGAACACTGCAGGTTAATTAAAAACTCTAACATAGGGGTGTAATTGAGCCAAATCAAATCGATATATTTCTAAGCTCAAGCTCAACTTTATAAGAAAATTCCAAACTCAAAACTCAATTAGAACTCGATGAGTTTAATATTTCATATTTACTCCAACTCGGCTCGACTAATTATTTAAACTTATCGAATTTGATTATATTAAAATTAAATTCGAGTACTTTAGAGATGAGTTCAAATTGCTCACGCGTAGCTTCATTCATTTATTCCTTGCTGCACATTTAGGCGATTAAAACACAATGACAAATAAATTGCAAGAACCAAACAAAATGACACAGAATGTAAAACACCAAAATATATATAGCACAACAACAGAGCTAGCTAGGCTTACTCGAGGTTAGGATCAAGGTAGAGAAGTGAACTAATGGAGCCAAAATTAGGTAGTCTTGTTTCAATCCCAGGAGCATTGCAATAATCATCCAAATCTTTATCATAATAAAGCATCATATGATTAGCAAAACATTGTGTGAATGGTGCTAATAGCACACCTGGGACAAACCATACCCTGAACCATCCGTCCTTTTACTTCACCAATGGATACAAGAGATTGCACACCAAGCTCGTTGCGTTACTTCTAGGTGATTCCCACCACTTCCTCGTACCAAAATCAGAGGGTGTAGGCTGCTCGTTGCTTGACAGACGTACAACATCATGACCGTAGATAATATTCCTAGTTTAACCATCCATTTATTCATTTCTTATTTTGAGCAAGAGAGAAATGACTAGTTCTCGACAGGGTATTTGGCCATTTGGGCATCAAGAATTCGCCAATTTCAAAATTTTACTTGGAGTGTTTGTGAAGTGGAGAAAATGCCACATTTCCATCCCACTTACCCATAATTGTTGGGCCTCTTATTATATTAGCCCACTTATTATTATGTAATAGGCCCAATGTGAGGCTCTATTAGGACCGCTGCATAAGAATAATAGGCTTTTATTAGCGAAAAATTATATGCACAGGGAATCAACTAGATAGAAAATATTTAGTTAGTGTTTAGAAAAAAAAAATAATGCAACTGTTAGCTTTTTGCCTTTTAAGAGATGCATCAAATTCGTTTGATTTATTTTTTTAATAATAATTGTTAGTTGTTAGATAATTATATAGCAGGTATTAATAAAAGCTCTATTTTAGAGTTTTTTTGAAAAAATTCAAACTTATTTAAATAAAAATACTAAATTATCCTATTAAAAATATAAAAAATAAATATTAATATTTATTCTTAATGGGCATCAACTATATTAACAACTAATAATAATTTTACTAAACACTTGCAATAATCAGTTACCAGCTAACAACTATCAGCTATCAAAAATAGTTGCTATAAACAACTAAATCAAATGGAATCTTAATAGGTGTTTGGCAAACCTTTTTAATTTAGCTGTTAACTTTTTAATTCCCAATAAATGTATCAAATTTGTTTAGTTAGTGATAACTATTAGTTGTTAGGTAGTCAAACAACTGCTATTTACAAAAAATATAATTTAAAATTTTTTGAAACAACTCTTATTTATTTAAATTATTAAAAAATAATATTTTATTATAAATTAGTGTATTTTACAAAGTATTTAATAAGTTTATATACAAGATATCAAGCTAATTAAGGAAATAAAGTAGTACAAGATGTAGTACAAAGTACAAAGTATAATTACATAGTACAATATATTATAACTCCCTTCAAACTCAAGGTGTTAAAGCATAAACAAACTTGAGTTTGATATGAAGATCCTAAAATCGTTCGAAGATATGAGCTTTTAGAAAATGTTAGTAGTTTGATCAACTGAGAAAACAAAGTGTAGTTGAAGTGTGCCGCAAATTAAGTATTGCTGAACAAAATGACAATCATTTTCTATGTGTTTAGTGCGCTCATAAAACATATCATTATGAGCTATTTGAATGGCACTTCTATTATCACAGCATAACACAGTGGGAGAAGAATGCTCAATTCCCATATATGTTAATAACCATCGTAATAAAAAAAGTTCATAAGTTGCATCAGCAAGTGCTTGATACTTTGACTCAATGCTAGAGCGAAATGTAACAATTTGTTTCTTACTATGCCAATAAATAAGAAAGATACCCAAAAACAAATAGTAAACAGTAGTTGAGCAACGATCAATTGGGTCACCTGCCCAATCAGCATCAAAATATATAGAAAGAACAATAGAGGAAGTAGAGGAAAAAGGAAGATAATAAAGGAGTGCCTTAAATATACCTTAGAATATGGAGAATAACAACAAAATCAGTAGTTCGAGGTACACACATAAACTGACTAACGATGTGAACAACATAGGAAATGTCAGATCGAGTTAATGTAAGATAAACCAAACATCTAACTAATTATATGTAGAGCGTAGGGTCAAAGAAAAGAGTACCACCCACAACTGTGAATTTGACATTAGATTCCAAAGAGGTAGAGGCCACCTTATTATCAATGAGACTAGCTTGGAAAAGTAAATTAGATGCATACTTGGCTTATGACAAATAGTACCCATTATATATGGAAGATACCTCTAAACCAAGAAAGTAACTGAGATTACCCAAAATTTTCATTTCAAAATGCTTACTAAGATAATTCTGCAGTTGAGAAATACCAATCACTAGTAACAATTACGTATACAAATAAGGCAAAATCATAACAACTAGAAGCAAAATCAAGTTGAGTAATAGTAGTACTAAACTTGGCATACCATGCACGTGGAGCTTGTTTAAGACCATAGAGAGTATGTCGAAGATGACAAAGTTTATGTAGAGGATGAGAGTAACCAAGTGGGGGATGCATATAAGCCTCTTCATCAAGATCATCACTAAGAACAACATTTTTAACATCCATCTGCAGTAAAGACCATTGTTTGGCAGCTGCAATAGCTAACAAGCTGCGAACAGAGATTAAGCGTGCTATAGGAGCAAAAGTATCTTTATAATCAATGTCATACTCTTAAGTAAACTCTTTAGTAACCAAACGAGTCTTATACCATTCAACAAATACATTAGAGTGAGTTTTAATCTTATAGGCTCATTTACAGCTAATAAGAGTCTTGTTTGGAGAAGGATCAACTAAATCCTAAGTATGAGTTTTCTCCAAAGCCTGTATTTCCTCAATCATAGCTTGCTACCTGAGAGGGTTAATACTAGCTTCACGATAAGAATGAGGTTCATGCAAAGAAATTATGGTAGGAAAACAATGATAATTTCAGAGATGGTGAGGAGTTTTTCTTACTCTAGTAGAACGACGAACATAAGGACGAACAAGATCTGTAGGCGAAACATCATTAGGAGAAGGTGTTAGAGTAGGAATAATATATTGCTCGATAAACGTAGATAGATCAAAACTAGAAAACAACTCAATAGAGAAATTAGCGAAAAATAATGAAGAAGCAAAAGGAGAAATATGAAATTTAGACAATGTGAAAAATATAGTATGCTCCAAAAAAGTAACATGTCTAGAGATATGCAAACGTCAAGAAATAGGATCCCAACATCGAAAACATTTGTGTTCTACTTCATACCCAAGAAAACAACATAAATGAGTACGAGGTTCAAGTTTATTATGCCCATGAGGATTTAGAAGAAGAAAACATGCACACCCAAGGACTTTGAGAGATTCATAGTCAGGAGAGATACAATAAAGACAAGTAAAATGAGCAATATTATTAAGAACATGAGTATGAAGGCAATTTATGGTGTACACAGCATTTAAGGCAGCTTTTCCCCTAAAAATTTTAGAACAAAAAGTAGAAAAGGTTGAGCACAAGCAAAGTCAAGAATGTGACAATATTTTCACTCTGCCCTACCATTCTGCTGAGAGGTATGTGGACACGAGTGTTGAATAAGAGTACCCTATTGATTAAGAAATTTGAGAAGAACACAGTCTTGATATTCCATAGCACTATCTGTGTGAAGAATTTCAATAAGACAAGAAAATTGAGTTTGAATCATAATAGCAAAATTAATGTATACTTGAAATAACTCATACCTGTGTTTAAAAAAAAATCCAAATAAATCTAAAATAGTCATCTATAAATAAAACAAAATAATAACAACCATTAACTGTAGAATGAGGAGTAGGACCCTAAATATCAAAATGTATCAAATCGAAAGGTTCATCACAAATGATATTACTAATATCAAAAGATAAAGCATGTTGCTTTGCAAGCTGACAATATAAACAATCAAATGAGTCAAATTTTGAAATTCATAATGATCCACTAGACACTAAAAATCAAAGTTTGGTAGGAGATGCATGACCCAAATAAAGATGTCACTAATAAAATGGAGACACAGAAGTAACAACAGAGATATTCTTTGACATTGGCATATGAAGAGAAGTGAGCACAAATAATCTTCCCACTTTGGCCCCGTCCCAAGAATTTGCCCCTCTACGGATCCTATACCTGGTAACCAGAAGAAGAGAATGAAATAGTGAGACCAAATTCTCACAATTGACTGATGGAGACAAGATTTAAGGCTAGATTATGAATAAGATAAGTGTCAGGAAGACGAATATGTAAAGTGTTTGCACATCTAGTATGAGTAACAGTCATATAACCATCATCAACAGTATGAATAAGTGGAAGAAAAAAATTAGATGTTTTTATGAAAAATAGGGAAGAATTTGGAATCATATGATTGCAACAAGCAGAATCTAAAAGCCAAAAAGTATCTGATGCGATAGACAAGGCAATAAAGGTAGAGGTATTGGAGGAGATAACTTGTTTAAGTAAATTTTCAAGTGCACTCATAAAAAGTAAAGAAGGTCCCTCTGATGTAGCAGCAACAACTGAAGAAGTACCATATTTGGAGCCATACAAAGATTTAAAAGATGTCCCCCGAGACTTAGACGGTCGAATAGGATAATTTGGTACAATATGACCTAGCTCATGACAATATTTTCACTAAATAGCAGGACATTCAAAAAACACATGACCATATTTATTGCAATTCTTACAAAATAATGAGCCCAAGTGTTTCAAAGCTAAGTAAGTAGTAGATAGAACTATATATGTATATGAGGATTTATTTAACTCAAAGGGAGTTTCTTCAAAGATGATTTCCTTAACAGCAATCCCAAATGTAGGTAGAGGATCCTAATGTAATAGAGTATTATGAACTGATTCATATTCAGATCGAAGAGTCATAAGAACTTGAATTAAGTGAAAATGTTTGTGACTAATATTGGCATGAGCCAATTGATTCCAGATGTATTGTATGACAATGAGAAAGTCGTTAACAGATTGACATGGTTCCTGCTTAATGCTATTAAAAGTAGTAAGCACTTGATAGTAAATAGTTAGGCTATTAGTCTTATAGCAATTTTTTAGAAAATACCAAATAGATTTTGTAGTGTCAAATTCAACAAACTGAATATGAATAGCAAGAATGGAGGAGTTACTAAATTAAGTTATGATTTGGTAATTTTTATTATTCTAATTTTGTAATTTTTAACCATATTTAGTAGTATTTTCTTCTGATTCTCTAAGAGATTTAGTAATACTACCAATAATAATAAGTCATAATTTGCAACCAATTAAAAAAAAAAAATCATTCATTGAACTCAGAAACTATAATTAGATCCATCTAAAATAGGAATTAAAAGCCTAATAAGCTCAATTTTCTATATATCAGATATTCCAAATATGTATAATAAAAATATATCTAAAATCTGCATACAGAATATAAAAAAAAAAAAAAATGGTTGAGATAAAACCTAACAACTGATTGATTGGATAGTCTCGTGGATGATCAGATTGAAAGAACTGAGAAAAAAAAAAAAAAAAAAAAATTAACGATGGCACTGATTAATTGAGAAACTGAAAAGTCAGATGCAAATAATGTAAACCCGATGATTCAATCGAAAATGGAAACCCAAATAATGATGGTGACCAATCGAAAATCAAGATTTGTAATATCCGAATATTTATACGAAAACAGATAATACAAATCCCAAAGATTGGATTTGTAAGCAAACAAAGACAAATCATTACAACCCCAAAGATTGGAATTGTAGTAAACCGAGAAAAAACAGATTACAAATTGCAAAGAATTTTGATATTTCAATAATTTGATACAAATAATTAATTTAGGACAAATAAAATATAGAAAATGACTCTAATATCATATTAAAAATAATATTTTATTATAAAATTAGTATATTTTACAAAACCTCCAATAAGTTTATATACAAAATTATTAAGCTAATTAAGAAAAAATAATAATACAAAATATAATATAAAGTACAAAATATAATTACATAGTATAATATATTATAATATAAATAAAATCCTAAATTATTATTTTAAAAATAATATTTAAATAAAAAATTAATATTTATTCTTTATTTTTATTAAATGTATTAACAACTAACAATTAATAATAATTTTACCAAATATTTTCAATAATTTATTATTAACTTATAGTCACTAGTTACAAGTTATTAGCAATAATTAATAGTTAATAGTTGCTATCAATAATTAAATTAAATGGATCTTTAACAACCCTTAGTATAAATATATTAAATTTAAAATTAGCAAAATGTTATATATATTCATAATAAAATTTTAAAATATTAATATATAATTAATTTAGTATATAAAAAGTAACTACACAATAATTATTTAGAACTTTCCATTAACAAT
Source organism: Aleurites moluccanus (assembly GCA_948193065.1). Taxonomy (NCBI): domain Eukaryota; kingdom Viridiplantae; phylum Streptophyta; class Magnoliopsida; order Malpighiales; family Euphorbiaceae; genus Aleurites; species Aleurites moluccanus. The sequence continues at coordinate 8,266 of CANXYC011280793.1, read as the reverse complement.
AATCAAATTAGATAAGTTTTGTTTTTATATTGGGAAAATATTATTATGGATAAAATTGAAATCCTTTTTTTTTCAAATATTTTAATTTATATTAACATTAATTAATAAAATAAAAGGAGTTGCTAAAACTTGTTTAATGGATTTGAAATTAAATATTTTATTTGCTGAATGTAAATAAGGCATTTATTTTCTATTATTATCATTATGGTTGATGCACTAAGCAATTGAATCGTTAAACTTCAACCACTATTTTCTCCAAAATAAAAAATAAAAAATTGTCCATTTTGACTAGGTAATTTTGGTTTGATTTATGAATATTCGATCCGATCTAAATAGGATGTGTAATGTCTGATTTATTTAGTAAATGAAACGAAGTGAATTTTTTATTTTATATTCGTGACGAATTCGAATAATAGTAATATTCATTCATATTCGATATGAATGGAGCGAGTAATACCCTATCTATTTAGTAAATGAGACGAGGTGAATATTTTATTTTATATCTGTGATGAATTCATATTGGGTTCGGCTAAATGATAATACTCGCCCCGAATTCGAATCGATTATATATTTTTATTTTTTAATATTTTATTTATATATAATTTATATATTTTTTAATTTATAATTATTTTTTATGTGAAATATAAATTATATTAAATGAATATATATATATAAATACATATATAAATAAATAGATATATCTAATTTGATTTATTACATGTCTAAAATAGGGTGAATATTTTTATTATTAAATATATCGGATTTAAATTTTATGACATATTGTTGCAACATGGGTTGCCGTTTTGCAGTTGTGGTGTTGCAGCAATTCAATGGATAACGATTGATTTTTCTTGTTTTTTTAGAGGAATGGATAATGATTGATGGACGCATTTTTCCTAACTATTTTTACCCAGTGGGCGCCCGTGGATGGACGGCGCCTGTGGATTTCTATTAATTATATAATATATAATGGCCCAACGTAAAAACACCTTTTTTTTTTAATATATCATTTTACATTGTATGTACTTAATTTTTTTTTAAATACCATAAATCTACCTTTATAATTAGAAATAATATATCTTAATTTAAAAATGAAAATATAAAATTATAGTAACATATATGATAAAATAATTTGAATTTATCCTAACATTCTTCAATTTACTATTTTAATAGAATTATATTTTATTATATTCATTATCATTCAAAATGATAAGTAATAATTTTTATTTTTCACTCATTTATTTTATTTTTAAATTTATTTATTTAATTTTATCTGAATTTTTAAATTTTAATGAACACGTTTAAGAAACTAAAATTAAATTTATATAAATGATTTATATCTCAACAAATTTTATATAATTAAATTTAAATGTATATTAAAACGTTTCCATAATTAAATCTCACTCAATTCATTTATTAAAAATATCTAAATTATGTAACAGATGGTGTAATCAAACTTAAAATGATAGTATAATAATTTTTTTTTTTTTAACACACAACATGATAAAATTATAACGATTCGAGTCTGTATAAATTATTAACCTAATAATTAAAGTGAAACTAAAATTAATCACATAATTCAAAAATTAATATTAAAATATTAATAATAATTTATTAAAATATTTTATATGCTCTAAGGATATTACAAATTTAATGAAATTTTATTAATTGAAACAGTCAACTTGTCTATTGCGAGTTAGGCAGGACGGCACCTATTTGAAAAAAAAAAACAAAAGATTGGACCAAGTTAATCAAGAGTATTAACTCAATCAATGAGAAAATAACATATTAATCATATTATAATTTAGATAATTAGTAGTTAAATAACTTGTCAGAGAAAAATGTTAGTAGGTTATAAAGTTTATTAGCATAGCTGACATATGTGATTGCACACGTAAAAGAATTTTGGCCCATATCAGTAAAAAGTTCGGTTTTTTCCCATTTTAGAAACTTGTTTTAACATGTGGATGAATTATAAGAGTTTATTTGATTGGTACGAGTTGATTTTTGGGACAAAATCATTAACAAATCTTATAAGGATAAAATATTATTTAATTTTTTAAATTTAATAAAATTAATATTTAAATCTCTATAAATTTAAAAAATAACTATTAAATACCCAGATTTTATTTTATCATAATAATTAATTTTTATATAGATTTTTTTTCAAATTTTTTTATTAAAAATTACAAAATAAATTAAAATAAATTATTTTTTCAAAATATTCTCATTTTCAATTTCATATTTTTTCCTTCATTTTCTTTCCTTTTATTTCATTTTCTTCTTATTTTCCTTTATAAAAATGTGATGTTTTTCTTTTTTTTCTTTTTTTTTCGGTTAATTAATAAATTATGTAAATTTTAGGTTTATTAAAATTAAAAGAAGTAAAATTTATGTGGGGATATTGTGATTAGTGAAATTATGTGGAGATAAAGTGTTTGATTGTGAAAAAATTTGAGATAAGTTTTAATGGAATGATATGAAAAATAAAATTTAATGAAAAATAAAATTTAATGAAAAATAAGGGATATTTTTATTTTTTTAATAATATTTAATAACCAAATAAATAAAATGAATAATTATTATAATGAAATTAAATATGATGAAATCAATAATTATTTTTTAAAAATATAAATACTCAAATATTAATTTTTTTAAATTTTAGAAATTAAATAAATATTTTATCTATTTTATAATTTTAATGTGAACGGTGTACCTTTCACATAGCTGGCATATGAGACAGCTCGGCCATAGGCAGTTATTACTATCCTTATCAGATGATGTACATTTAAAAGAACTTTAGCCCATATCAGTAAAATTGGTAATCCATTTTTCCCATTTCAGATTTGACAATACAATTATCAAAATGAATTTATTAAAAAAAAATTAAATAAATTACGTATATTAATTTAAAAAATAATATTTAGTTATGAAATTTCTGTATTTTGTCATACTATACTTAAAATAATTTTTATATTTTCAAAATTATATTATAAAGTCATTATATGTTGGTTTCGTTAAACTGTGAGATCCTTCTGTCCAATTTTTACCCTTTTTCCGTCAATTAAATCTCAAAAAGTCAAATTTTGATTAAAATATTTATTTTAATACTTAAAATACTTCTCTATACTAAACCAATCATCATCATCTTTTACATTTGCATCTCTCCCGCGCCTATATATATTCAATATGGTTTTGCAATTTTAGTGTTTGATAAATAATATGATTTTTTTCCGTATTTTTCCATAAAACAAACAGAACAAAAAAAAATTACAGATAAACTGAAAAGAAAAAATACATTGAAAGCGACATAACTATCAGTTTTATTGGACAATTGAAGAGAACAAAATATATGTTTTTTCAGTTCAACTAATAATACATAAACGTCAGTTTTTAATTGTTAAACTTCATATTAAACATAATGAATCTCAATATTCTTATTTCTCTAGTTGCAAATATTGCAAATTGAAGAATATAATCTGTTGCTTCAATTCTTCAAACCCATAAAAACTATTCATCTTTTTCCAGCCTAAATCTAAATTCTCACCTTCATGAATTTGAGAAGATGATGCAAACCAAATCGCGATTTTGTATTCAATTTTCACAATATTATATTTATTACTCGTTATTTTGGTTATTGCAGCTATTTACAGGTTTAGGTATTTGATATTATTAACATCAGAAGAAGACCCAACGATACTATTCCTCACCTCCACCACTCTGCCAGTCTACTGCCACTGTTTTTACCTACGAGGAGCTTCGAATCTTCACAAACCGCATCGACCCAAATCGCAAAAATAGTGACGGTGGTTTAGGGTTTGTTTACTTGGTCCAGTCTTATTAATCTCTCGATACAAAAGGAAACCACAACTCCAAAATCTCACTCTGATTGCGCTATACCCTTCTTTTACTTTCGACAAGCATCGCTCCTTAACTACTGATGCTAAGACGCGAGCTCAAGACCTATTAGCAACCAAACCCACCATATAACCTTAAAATTCCACTAATTGCACCAGACCCATATATTGATCTGGGTGAATATAGATCTGAGGAGTTCAGAGCTTAATGGGTTACAGTGTTGATTTGATAATTAGGTAAGAGCAAAGAGTTAATCAGAATTAGAGAATAAAAATGGGGCTTTAGGTAAATGGGGAAATAAAAATATTTTCAAAGAAAAAGAGTTTTTCTTTTGTTCGTGAGAGTTGCAGAGTTGTAGTCAATAATAATATATTTTGATTTTTCTTTAGCATGTGAAGATGCTGGCATACGAGTTTAACAACCTATTGAAAATTACTAAACATTATATGAAAATGGTGGCTAATATTAGTCGCAGGGAATAGTTGTAGAATTACTAAATAATTTCTCTTAGTGAGGAGGTGCAGGTGAATGGAGGTTACTTGAGACAAAGATTTACAAAATTACAGATATAAATTGTTGAATTTCAGTTAATTTTTATTTGAGTTTTGAAAAAGTTTAATTAATTTATATTGTATATTATTAAATTTAATGGTAATGGTGGTGTGGTGTGGTATGGTTTGGTTTTAGTGTGATTGAAATTAATGACATTTAAATGAAAATTATAATGAAAATAAGGGGTATTATGGACTTTTTACACGAATTTAATGGAAGTTTAACATAAGGATCTCAATTTTTAACAGAATCAAAATATATAGACTTTTTAGTATAATTTTAAAAATATAAATTTTTTTTAGTATAATATGATAAAATACAAAAATCTTATAGTAATTATCTATTTAAAAAATTAAATTAAAATTATATTTAAATAATTAAATTTGTTAAAAATAAATTTTGACAACTAATATCAAACTCTCCACCTATTTATTTTCATATTTCATTAAAAAGACTACAGTAAAAGGTGAAAATTTCATTTCCTTTAAATTAATATGTGGATAAATATTAAGAGTTTATTTGATTTTTAAGAGAATTTTTTTTATTTTTTTATTTATGAATTCAATTTTGAGAATTTATTTATTTTCTTATTTATGAATTCAATTTTCATATCAGATCATAATGATTTTTTTTTATTTATAAATTTTTTAATTTTTAATATATATTTATTTTTATCAAATCAAAGAGATAAAATAAATTTAATATAATATATAAAAACATATATATATTCAATTATTTTCTCTTGCGGTTAGAACCACTACAATATTAATTAGTGATCCAATCAAATGTTGGTTGCCTGTCCAAAATTTGCATTTATAACTTTTAATTTTTTATTTATTTATTCTCCTTGCTTGTTATTCTCTATAGAAATTCTCTTTAATTACATTTTAACTCTTTTATTTTATTAAAAAAAAAATGACTAATTTTTGGAAATAAGATAAGAGAATCAAAATGCCAATGTCTAATTTAATTTTTGGAGTTAAAAATTTTTGGGAAATATTTCCCCCTTTTATTGACAAATGAAAATTAATGCAAAAGCCAAAATACCGCCACACTCCTTGTCTGATCTCTTTAATTAATTGTTGGCTTCCAAACTAAAAAGGGTTTCTTGCCAACTAATTTTGCTGTCATGCCTACTTAATTATTATGCATTAATAACTATTTTTTATAGTTCACTGCATATGTTATGCCATAAATTATTAGGTACCACAAATTTCTTTTTACATATATTCAGGTAAAATTTTATGATATATGATTAAAATAAAAATATATTTATATAAATTTATATTTATATAAATAAAAATAGTATATATTTATTTTATATAATAATTTTTCATATTTTGCATATATCAATTTATTAAATAAGTCAGAAATATTTTTTTTATATAATAATAATTTCATATAAATGTATTTAGACTTCAATCATGCGTAGATTTAGAGGTAAAAGTCAAATCGACTAAATCAATAAAATTAAATTAAACCGATTAAATTGAATTAAAATCGATGATTTTATAATTTATCTGGATCGGTTTGATTTGATTTAAAGAATGGAGTAAATTAAAAGTTTGATTTAATTTGCGGTTTGAATATTTTTTTATTTTAAACCGAATCAAATTAAAGTTATATATATATATATATATATATTCGGTGTTATCCCCTAAATTTATAATAAAATAATAATAATTTATAAAAAAAAAATTGGTTTGAAATCAACAGACCAAATGTATTAAAATTAAACCAAATTGAAATCGAATCAATAATTTGACTATTATAATAATTTAATTTAATTTAAAAAAATTTCAAATAAAAAATATTAGTTTAATTTGAAAATAATCTTTCAAATCCACCAACTAAACTAATACCACCCAATATAAATTTATCCTAATACAAATAAAAAAATATCCTCATATTATATCTAATAATTTTTTAATATATAACAGGAGCAAAAAGTATTAATTATTGTTCAATCTTTAAAGTACAGATTATTTTATTATTGAATTTATAGTTCTTTGTTGTAAACTATGCATCATGTTTTATTTCACTTAGTTACTAAAAATACTGTTTACAAATGATTATATACAATAAACTATCAGTAAGTAACTAATTATACACTAACTAATTCTGTTTTATCAATTAATAAATAACAAACCAACTAACAGATTAAACAATATTAGTTTTACATTCCCCCTCAAAATGAACATACAAATTGTATAAATTCATTTTGCTGAGAAGGTAATTAAACTGTGTTGGGTGTAAGGCCTTTGTAAAAAGATCAGCAGCTTGCTCTGTTGTCCTCAAATGAAACGGCTTAATAATACCATGCTTAATATGTTCCCTTATGAAGTGACAATCAACTTCAATGTGCTTTGTTCTCTCATGTAGTACTGGATTCTTTGCTATATGGATGGCTGAAGTATTGTCACAATAAAGCTCCACGGCTTCTTTATGCAAAACACCAAAATCTTTAAGTAGATACAACAACTACATAACTTCACAGGTGGTTCCAGCCATGGCTCTATACTCTACTTCTGCAAAACTCCTTGCCACTGTTTGCTGCTTCTTTGTCTTCCAACTAATCAACGTTTTCCCCAAGAAAATATAAAAACCAGTCAACGATTTTCTTGTTTCATTACACCCAGCCCAGTCACTATCACCATAAGCCTTCAGCTTTAGAGATGAATCTACAGACATTAATATTCCCTAACTTGGAGCAAATTTAATGTACCTAAGTACCTTGTAAGCTACCTGCAAATGCACTTGTGCAGGTTTGTCCATAAATTGAGTAAGGACATGTACTGCATAGCATATGTTTGGCCTTGTTAGTGTCAAATAGAGCAACTTGCCAACTAGCTGTTTGTAAAGAGTAACATCATCCAATATTCCATCTGTGACATGAGTTAACTTGTGATTAACTTCCATAGGAATGCTACAAGCCTTTGCACCTAACCGACCAAACTCCTGCAAAAGCTCCAATGCAAATTTCCTTTGACAGATAGAAATCCCACATTTTGATCTTGCTATTTCTAATCTTAGGAAATACTTGACTTTTCCTAGATCTTTCAACTTAAATTGTGTGTTCAAGAACAATTTAAGGCTTTGTATCAGCTCAACATTATCTCCTGTAATCAAAATATCATCTACGTACACTAACAAGGCAACAAAACCAGATTCTGTCTGTTTAGTAAAAAGAGAATAATCTGCCTTAGATTGTACAAAACCATGCTTCAACAAGCAATCACTAAACTTGGCATTCCACTGTCTAGATGCCTGTTTAAGTCCATATAAAGACTTTTGCAGTTTACACACCATTTTCTCTCCATTCTTAGCACTAGACATAGGACTAAAACTGCAGTGTTTTCCAGAGGTATCAGATTCAACTACAGACTCCCTCTGAATATGGTATCCCTTAGGCAACTCCATATACACCTCTTCCATCAAATCACCATTTAAAAATGCATTATTGACATCTAATTGACTCAAATGCCAACCTTTTATAGCAGTTATGGCAAAAAATAATCTCACAGTTGTTTGCTTAGCAACAGGACTAAATATCTCTTCATAATCAAAACCCTCTCTTTGACTATATCTCTTTGCTATTAAACGGGCTTTATGCCTTTCAATAGACCCATCAGCTTTGAACATGGTCTTATAAATCCATTTACAACCTATAGGTTGTTTGCCAGAAGGTAATGGAACCACAGTCCATGTCTGATTCTGTTCTAAAGCTTTTAGTTCATCACTCATTGCTAATTTCCAATGATAAAAAAGAATAGCTTCTTGATAGGTATTAGGATCAGTGTTTGCAGAAATGGCTAAAGTGAATGATTTATGGTTATGATTTATATTATTATATGAA
>CANXYC011280731.1:0-34962 GCA_948193065.1 Aleurites moluccanus | reverse complement strand
TCACAAAAAAGACACAAAAAAAAATATATCAAAAAACATATAGTTAACTAAATATATATATTTACTATATATTATATATATATATATATATATATATATATATATATATATATATATATATATATATATATATTACACACTTTAGTTTTTATGACAAGTTTGATAGGATATTATGTATGAAATATAAAAATATCTCTAATTAAAAAAAATTATATTATGATTTAGTGTCAGTTTTAATTATTCAAAATTGTTATTAAATTATTTAATTACTTTGAAATTTTTACTAATAGAATACATTAAATTTATATATTAAAAATAATATATAATTAACATTTTTAAGTATTTCTTAACCGCAATGCTATATATAGAGTTACTTATATATGTAAATTCAATGATTATAGTTTATACACACATATGTACATATATATAATAAAATTTAATCAAACATTATTTTTTAACTGGAAGGATAGACACAAAAAATGCATATTTTACCAGTCAAGCTTAGCCACAGTCAGATAGAGATGCAAATAATTAAATAGCTTATAAGCCAAAAAAGTAGGCATCAATAGCTATCATTAAAACAAGCATTATGCTGTAATTGCCGACACTTCAAGTATCTATCAATACTCTCTATACTACCAAGCTATATATGGCTGTGCTTTGCTTCATAATCATTTCAATGTCATTACCATAAAACTACTATATGCACTAATCCATAATAACTTGCGGTTCTAAGTTTATCATTTCTTTATTATTATTATTGTTTAAAACAGTTGTCCATGTAGAGGTTACCACTTATTTTTCATAGCCAGATTGAAACAATAATTCAAGTAGGTTCTCAATCAATTGTGTCGTGTTAACAAATCTCTGTAAATAAAATTATTATACTAATGTCATATTGTACTAAATTTGATTAATTAGGAAATACATATATAAAAAAAATTAACTTGTTCATGATCTACCTAACGATTAATAATACATACTTGCTTAACAATCATGTCAAAAGTAATTAGTAAAATACAGAGAACTAATGAAAATTCAAAAGTTTATCAAACCCCCTACGCAAGGAATTGAGATTATATTAATGATTGTATATATATGGGCTTTCTTTAACCCCTTAAATTAAGTGATTGTTATAACTAATCATATCATATAATTAAATACTTAAATACATTTTTAAAATTTATATTATTTGTTGAATGTTACACAATATTGATTAACTTTTGGTGAATATATATATATACTAACATCGATCTGATGTGTTGCTTCTCTTTTAAGCTTAATAATTAATTAAAAAAAAAGTAGAATTAATAGATATAATTTGGAAGTCACTTTTACTAGCTTGATTCATATAAAAGCAGTGTCAACGTTAATTTGTTTTGTGTGGGTTTGGTGGCTTGTTAGTTGTTTATTTCTTACGTTAAACAATCCTCTCTCAGGCATTTTAGTTTTTTCAATATTGATTGTTATATTTATTAAAAATTTGAACTCAAAACTACTATTTAAGTATCATTTAGACCAATCAAATATGAATTGATATTTATTAAGATTGATTTGCTACAATATTAACAACTTTTTTCTTATTTTTTCTTAAATAATTAAATAATATTGTAAATTTCATTATTAATTATAATAATATAATTTTTCTATCAAATGTTTTAGGTACGTTGAAAATTTAAATAATATTAAATAAATAAATTTAAAAATAAAATAAATGAGTAAAAATTGAGATTCTGAATTAAAATAATAATAATTATAACGAAATATAACGTTAAAAAAAATCATTAATAATAAAAATAATAACAATAGCCTAGTGGTATTATGTTATTATGCCAAGTTTAGACGACCAAATCTAATATATATGCATGACAAGCTATAGATTTCCCTTAGTCAAAAAAAATAAAAACAGCTTATTAGATCCAAAAATTGATTTGAATATTAAAAACTCGATCAATGCCTTAAATAATTTATATGTTTGTTTTATGCCTTCAATGCATTCGCAAGCACTCGTCTAATAAACTTTTAACAAATCAAATTATGAATACCAATAATATTAATCTTAATTTAAATTAAATTTAAAAATAATTATTCAACATAAACAACTATTACAATATCGTGTTATTTCATAATTCACACATGCATATACATATTCAAGGATTAATTATATTATTGAGTATTGACTCCCATATAGTAGTTTAATCATATTATTGAGTATTGACTAGTAAATTAAGCATGTGAAGGCTGCATATTGTTTCTTCATTAATTAACACATGAACTACATGCATGAGTTGAATCATATTAATTGTCGCTATATGGTCTCCAAATCTAATTTTACACGATGTGGGAAGATGCATGTACATTTGTATAAAAAATTGGCACTGTCTATGTCTGGACCTATTCTTCATACACAACATAGGCATGGACAAGTGAACTCCACTAATCCCTCCATTAGACTCCATGCCTAATGTTGCAATATTTTTTATTTTGTTTTAATTTAATAAAAGTTTAAATTCACAATCTTATAAATTTAGGAGCTACTCAAATATATTAAATTAACGATTCATTATGAATTACATAACAAAAAATTATTTTTTCCTTTTAATATTATATTAATTACAATCTTATAAATTTAAGAGCTACTCAAATATATTAAATTAACGATTCATAGTTAACATTTTAATCAAATGAATGAAAAACTTTTAATAAAATAGTGGGTAAAAGAATTTAAATCAAAATCTTGGTGGTTTGTATTCTTTAAAATGAGAGGGATGTTAAAACAGCATACTAAGAGGTTGGAAGTTTTCTTCGCAGGACTGATTGCAATCTATGGTTAGTTCCTGGCCCAACTCCAAGCTTCATGGGCCCTTATTGGGAAATACAAATACAGGCCTTTTTATACGTCAAACCATACCACAAAACAGGATGAGTTAACAGTTAGCATTAGCATATATATAATCCTATAAATACGTCGCTGAATATCACTGATATTAAATATTTCCTCTTCAATATTAAAAAACCAAAGTTGCATCCATAACATTATTTAATAAATTAATCAATCAATCAATCGCCTGAAGTACATTATTAATAATGCACACTTTCTCAGATAAATAATAGAGAATCACCTGAATTTTATACTGACATAATAAAAATTGAATAAATCTATCAGAAACTGCCAAATTTTTAATAATTAGATTTTTTTAATTAAATTTAATTAAATATTATCAAAATAATAATAACTAATTATATAAATGATTGATTTTTACTATATATATATGTCCATTAATATTTTTATATATTTTATATATGAGATTTCTCATATGTCTTTTTGCGATGGATTCACAATACGTCACATGCTTTATGCACAGAAACTCCACATTACTTTTATAGATAAAAATAAATATTTATATCTATGAATTTTATACACGGAGAAAACAAATAATAAAATAATTATTCTAATATAATATTAAATTTTTAATAATTAAAATTTTTTATTTAAATTTGGATTAATTATTATTAAAATGACTATAACTAACCATTAAAATGATTTATTTTTACTTCTTATATATCCATTAATATTTTTATATATTTTCGTGATCAGAAATTTCTAATATTCCTGCTATTGAAAAACAAGTCTCACCCACATTTTCATAAATTCCTTTATTATTATTTTTATAAATAAAATCAACTTGACTACCATACGAAATTATATGTTAAGTAACTCAATAATCAAGCTTAAGGAATTTCCTGGAACCTGCATCTTGAGTTTTCCGGTCTGCTTCTGCTTGGAGTAAGTAGGTGTAACTTTCAAGTACAAACTATTGCCAATTGTCAATGGCTGCTAATTAAGCTAGACACCGTGATCAATTTTTATGCCTATTTGAACATTAAACCATTAACTTAATAAATTTTTAAAATAATTATTACTTTACTATACTAATTAAGTCTGATTTGATTAATTTTTTAATTCATTTTAAGGATATCGCTAATTTAATAGAAGTTATTAAAGAAAATAACTAATATATTATATAAAAATATTTTGAAACTCGCAAGTTATAATATTCTTATTGATAATTACTAATTAGTAGACCTATCTTAATTAGACCAGACCACAAACCTTTAATATTTAATTAAAGAAACTTACGAGTTATATGAACATTTTAGTAATAGTAAGAAAAATAGTTGTTAAAATCTGATCAGATCAATTGGTTGAATTGAAAAATTGAGAATCGAATAAAAAATTAGTCCGATCAATTAAAAATTCATCTCTCAAAAATCGATTAAAAAAAAATGAATTGGTTGAATAAGATTAATTTTTTTTTTAATTTTTGATCAAAATAATAAATGTCAAATTATATTTATTTTCATTATATATAATAAATATTAAATTATATATATATATATATATATATATATCGATTTTTTTTTTGTTTAAAAGGTTCAATTTTGATTGAATTTTTAATTTTTATTAATTTTTTAATTAGTCTAATTCTGAAAATATTGGTAAGATAAAATGAACTCTCATAATCAAATTCTGCTCGGTAATTTTTCTCATAGCTGGGCCAAACACATCATTTCTATTGCCCACTCTACTAACCCCAGCGACTCCAAAGCTTGACTGGGTCATAACCCGTAAGCAAATTAACAATTTACAACACTAATGATTTGTTGTGACTTGTGACAAAGGCAGCCAATTATAAGATGATTATTACAACAATGTTGACTCGATGTCCATCTGTCTAATCTTTACTTTTCATTTTTTTAATTAATTTCCATGCTATTTTGGACCAATATTTTGTAGAGATGTAATATATATTTACAAGATTTTTTTTTATTTTTTTAATGATATAATTTAAAAATAATCATAAAAGAAACACATGGTAATTATTTATGTTAAGAATATTATTTTAATGAATATTTTTTAATATATATTCAAAAGTGATAATTTTTTAAAAGAATAACTTTCATCCTTAAATATTTAAAATATATAAATATATATATAAGACTGAATTCACCACTAGATGACACAACAGTATAAATTTTTATATGCTCTAAACTCTTTATAATAAAGAGTCAATAAAAGAAAATAAAGTTTTAATAAATTTTTTTATTTAAATTTAAAATAAAAAGTGAATTTGATCATTCATATCTAAATAATTAATTATAATTTTTTATGCATGATATTTATTAATTTTCTTATGAAATAAAAAGAAAAATATTATAAAATGAAAATGAGGAAAAAAAATTAAAATCATTAATGTTTTATGAAAAAAAGTAAAATGAAAATCTAAAATTTAAAGTGTTAATTTGATTTAAAAAAAAATTATACTCTTCATATTTAAAAATTAATTAAGATACTTTTTATTTATATAAAAGATGCTTTTTTAAATAACTAGCACATGGAGATGATTTTAAATAGTATTTGATAAATTTGAGAATTAATTGTTAAATAATTTAAGTGATATAATTTTTAAGTTGTAAAAATATTTAAAAAATTAATTACTTTAATATATTCGATGTAAATTTAAAATTATAATTAACTTAACTTAATTTAAAATTTTAAAATAACTTTTATCAAATAATTTAAAATAATTAAATATTAAAATTTTAATTTTAAATATTAAATTAGATTATCAATCACCCCATTATTATTATATAATAATTAAACTAATTAGAATCAATCCTTTTAACAAAAAAATAAAATTTATAATTTAATTAGATATTAAATTGTATAAATTATTAATAAAAATATCATGGTTTATATTATTTTTGATATAATTTATACTGAAATAATTAAATTTATATAAGTTTTTTATTTGTATATTGTTATAATCAAATAATTGCAAGTGGGTATTAATTCCTTAATTCTATGTTTGGGAATATGTAGGAAAGAAAATAAAAGGGGAGAGAAAATAAAAGAAATATTCTTTCATTTATTTTCCCTCTTGTTGTTTGGATAAGAGGGGAAATAAAATTATTTTCCCTTACTAAAGAAGATACAAATTAGATTCATTTACAATTTTGTCCTTATTTTTGCAAAGCAAACAATATATTTAAGGATATATAACTAATTTCACTAAATAATATATATTTTATTCACTCTCTCTCCATTTTCTCTCCAAATTGGAGAGATTGGAAAGTGGTGGGCCCAAAGAAAAATAATAATTTATTTTCCTTCCCTTCCTATTTTCTTTCCCTCTCCCAAACAAGAGGTAAATGTGTAGTTTTGGAATAGTGATTTAACTTCTCATTTTTCTCCCTTTGGAATATTCAATAAAGGTGCTTGTCCATTTAAAATTTTGATTTTTAATTCAGGAGATTGTTGTGAAGAGGTAAAAGGAAGTAAAAAAGGGCAGTTAGATAATGGCATTAGTTATTATGTCATCATTGTTCATTAGTCTTCTTAAATTAATTTTTAAAATCCATTAAAATGACATTGATTGAAATTAGAGATAATAATTGATGGAATTTAAAAAAAGTTTCGTAAAATTTAAATTTAATTTATTTAAAAATAAAAATTTCTGTTTTATCACTCGTTTCATTTCAAGTCGAATATATTTATTTATATATTTTTTTATTTTATATATTTATTTACATTTTTTTCAAATATACATATAATATAATTTATATTTCACATAAAATATAACTATAAATAAAAAAAATATAAATAAAATATTAAAAAATATAAATATATATAATATATATAAACAGATAAGATTTAGAGTGGATATTATCATTACTCAAATTTTTCACAAGTATAAAATAAAAAATTCACCTCATTCATTTACTAAATGAATTGGATAATATTCGCCACATTCGAATCGAATATTTACGGATTGGATTAAAATTGTCATCCTTTATTGTAGTATGAATTTATTATTATTTTGTAGTAGTAAGATATTGTTATGAATTAGTTTTTTATTACATTAAATTTATCTTTTTGATATACATTCTCAAAATTTGAAAATTTTTATTCTGATTAAAAATAAATTATGTACATCAATATTAACAGGTTAATAAATAAATTTAATAAGACAAAATCAATTTAATAATCGTGTTAGTTCATATATTTTATTATTTATTACTTTGATAATTAGAAAATAAATACATAGCAAAGGGAGGGATATTTTTATTTTTTATTTTTTATAATTAATTTTCACAAATATTTATAAAATATTTGAAAAATCTAAGTCATTGTTTTTTTAGTAATGGAGAGAGAAATCAAACTTCTATTAGTCATATCTTATATAATTTTATAATTAGACTATATTTTATTACGTAAAAGGATTATTTTAAATATGTAATTATTAATAAATTTTATATAAAAAATAGTGAATATTTGACAATTTAATTATCAAATTATTTTTAAAATAAAATTTTGTTAAAATAAATTTTTTTAAAAATTAAAATTAAATATAAATTTACTGTTTATAACAAATTGATTACTTGACTGAATGTTTATAAAAAAATCAATTAAAAGGTTTTAAAATTTAATTTTAATTTATTAGTAAAATACTGAAAAAATTTAATTGACTTAAAAATATAATATTTTCTTATAAAATTTGATTTTGAAACTCCCAATTAGATTATCGAATACCTATATAGTAATGAATTTATTTTAAGAAAAACAATACAATGGAATTTAATTAACACGAAATTAAAAATTGTAGAATTTATATAATAACACATAATATAAAGTTAAAAAATAAAATATAGAGAGGAATTGAAACATGTAGACAATTAAACGATTGAAAACACGAGTACATAAATTAAAAAAATAAATAATTTCCCTGTTAATAGGCAAGTCAGCCATCAACTTTCCAGGAATCTGCTACTGTCAACTGGATGCAGTGGCTGCCGCCAAAACATAGAAATTATTAAAGAAATGAAACCAGTTGCTTCTCTCTAGTCAAATTATGCCCATCTTCTCTCTAACAACAACAACAACAATAACCCTTTCTCTTCCTCTGTCTTTGCTTCCTCCATGAACCAACAATACCCCTAATAAGCTTCCAAATGTCCCTCTTCTACCATTACAATCTACTTTTCTTCTTCGCATTTCTATCTATCTCCTTAAACCCATGTCTTGCACAGAACGGTACTGTTTCATGCGGGCTCGACTTCGGTGTCCTCCGCAAGCTCATCACCGACTCTAAATCCGTCACTATTCCTCCTTCCCAGGAATGCCAGTACATCAAGCTTGGCCTGCGACTCGTTCTATCGCAGTACCTCCAGCGAAGTAATAACTTCTTGCCCCCACTTGACTCGGCCGAGTCGTGTTGGCGCGATTTACAGGATTTCGTTTATGATTTTATCCCTAATTATGATGTTCGATCTTCTTGTGGCTTTAATACTAGCTGGATCTCCCAAGGCTGTATGAACATCACCACCAGATCGCAATTCGAGTCTTGGGTTCCCAAATCCTCCATAAATGAAGTCGCTTCAGCTTGTAATCAGTCCCTTGAGAATAATTCCCCTTGCGCAGCTTGTACTCCTACCTTGTCCAGGCAACAGGCGTTGTACTTGCCGGGTCCTTCTGTAGGGAACTTGACGGATTGTGCAGCGTATCCGTCGATTTATGCGGCGGCGTTCGCCAATAGGTATGGACCTACTGATAGAGGTACTGCTAAGTGTTTGTTTTTGCTTGATTTTGTGCCGAAAAATTCGGGTAGCAAAAAGAAGAAAGCTTTGGTTTTGATTTTTCCCATTTTGGGTGTTGGATTGTTGATCATAACTGGTGGTGGTTGGTTTTTGAGGAGAAGATATAATGGTTTGAGTTGGAAAAAGAAAAGGGATAGAATTGGTGGAGGAGCTGAGATGGGTTTGAGTTCTGGATTGGATTCAATTAAAGAAAGTACTACTTTAGTTGAATACACTCTTGATGAGATAAAAAAGGCAACTAGAAATTTTTCGAGGGATTTCATTATTGGAAGAGGAGGCTATGGAAATGTGTATAAAGGTGAATTGCTTGATGGCTCTCAAGTAGCTTTGAAAAGGTTCAAGAATTTGTCAGCTTCTGGTGATGCTAGTTTTGTTCATGAAGTTGAGGTTATAGCCAGTGTGAGGCATGTAAATCTTGTTGCTTTGAGAGGGTATTGCACTGCCACTACACCATTTGAGGGTCACCAGAGGATAATTGTGTGTGATTTGATGAAGAATGGGAGTTTACATGACCATTTATTTGGTTCTGCAAGGGAAAAACTTAGTTGGCCTATTCGGCAAAAGATTGCTCTGGGGACCGCGAGGGGATTGGCTTATTTGCATTATGGAGCTCAACCAGCAATCATTCATAGGGATATTAAGGCAAGCAATATACTTTTGGATGAAAAGTTTGAGGCGAAGGTGGCTGATTTCGGGCTGGCAAAGTTTACGCCTGAGGGCGTGACGCATGTAAGCACTAGGGTAGCTGGGACAATGGGATATGTTGCTCCTGAGTATGCTTTATATGGGCAATTGACAGAGAGAAGTGATGTGTATAGCTATGGAGTTGTGCTTCTTGAGCTTTTGAGTGGAAAGAAGGCACTCACTATGAGTGATGAGAGCCAACCTGGCCTTGTGACCGATTGGGCATGGTCATTGGTGAGGAGAGGAAGAACTTTAGATGTTATTGAATATGGTATGCCGGAATTAGGCCCACAAGAAATCTTGGAGAAGTATGTATTGATTGCAGTTCTCTGTTCTCATCCTCAATTATATGCTAGGCCAACTATGGATCAGGTTGTGAAAATGTTGGAAACAGACCAGTCAATTCCTACTATCCCTGATAGGCCAATTCCTCTAGTAGCTGAGATGGATGATATTGAGAGATCAGTAAGCAGTAGTTTCTCAGGTCAGCTCTCTAGTCCTGCTGGCTACCAGCCGTTTACGTTTGAGAATGATCACCCTTCTAGCCACAAGGAGGAAGGGTCTAGTTCAGACTCTAGACCAGTAGAATTGTTGTAAATTATGTAGGTTTGCCAGAAAGCATAATTTGTGCTCTCCTGTGGTACTTCCACTAATTGGGATGTTTTATACCTGATTTATTTGTTGATTTAGATGTCATGGTTATTGATTTAGCTACACCTCTGTTGTAAAAATATATGTAAAATGGAACTTGATTCTTTAAAAGATATAGCACCATTGTAAATTTTTTTCCTTGTGATGTCTTCTTTTTTACTTGTGATATTCTATATCTTGTAAGGCTGTTTTGGTATTATTTTTAGATAATTCAAATCAGGTTAAGAGGATGTATGCGTATACTTAAAATAGGTATGAAATACCATTTTAAAATTAAAAAAATGCTAAATAATTTTTTGAATGTTTAGGTGATTAATTCATAAAGTCATTTTGAAACTTAAAAATATAAAAAATTTAAGTTAGAAATGACAATTTTTTTTTGAAATGATATTTTTAAAATTCTATTTTCAAAACAGAGTTCCTAATTATTACAATTGACATATCTTTAAGTGTACATATATAAGATGATATAGGTACAGGATGAGGATCCATTATGATAATCCACGGATAAATGAGATCACAAGACAAGTAAGATCGTATACTGTATCAGATCATACACCAAGCAAAATTGAAGTTGAAGGTCAATAGAGTTGATTAACATGGGTGATTAAGAGCAAAATTTTTGTAATTTTTTTTTATATAATTTTATTTCTTAAACAATCCCCACCACATTGCATCATTTCAATTTAAATATTTACTTTTCAATTTTCATCGCAAGATTCTAATAACCTATATATGTTTCAAGATAAAAATTCAACTTAAAAGTTATATTATATGTTTAATAACTCTTCAAAAAATTAACTTGTTTCAATTTTCCTATACATTTTCCTTGTATTAGTAATATTTGAATTAAATTTAATAAAATAATAATAATAATAGTTTACATACATTAATTTTTTTTGAACATTAATAATTAGCCTGATTAATAATAGAGTTTACTTCTCTCATTATTGGTAACTAGCTTGAGAATATTTCTGACGGATTAAAAAAATTAACATACAAATTAAATAAAAATATGATGAAAATCCACATAAATTGTGGACTCATGACAAACATACAATGGGCTAACCCAACAATATCTAACATACATCATGACAATTTTATTTTTAAAATTTTATCCAATACTCATCAATTCAATTCAATTTGTGCAATTCTTGTGTTCAAGATTATTATTCCAGTTTATTCAAAAATATATTATAAATTATGTAATTATTTTTTATAATCTGATTTCAAAGTTCAAATCTTAATAAGAAAATAAAATTGAAGCAGCAAGAAATTGAAGCAGCAAGAAATTGAAGCAGCTAGCTAGCACTACTTGTTTCAATTATCTCCAATTTTCAACTAGAAAACTATACAATGTTACAAATAATTAAATGCCGCACCAAATACCATCTTTTTCCTGCTGTTTCTAACCTACAAAGTCAATGATTTATAAAGCAAAGGAGATGATTTAAAAAAAAAAATAATTCAAAATCTACATATCCTCTCATGTATGTGCTTTCCATATACCTTTAGTCGGAGAAGAATTTGTTATCTTTACAACTTTTTGTTTAGGTTGGTGTCTCTTTCTATTAGAAATGACCTTTTCTTGATCACTATTACTATCCATTTTTATCATATCAACTTTGACAATGTGATGATCAGAAGTTCCTTTTGAAGAAAACACTGAATAAGACCCTGCAACAAACTTGTATGGTGAATTTGATGATGCCAATATGTAATCTACTCTAGTCCCATACTTGCATGTCCCTTGCACATCTGCAAATTAATTAATTAATTAAGAAATTAACAAGATTAAGATAAAAATTTGAAATTAATTTTTCTTTATAATATATACTTTGGCCTTTGGCTATCATGACCACTGATTCGCATTCTCCTGCAAATTCTTTAGCATCAGTGTAATGTTTACTCTTCAAAAATCTCATCACCTCTGCCTTTGGTGTTGGCTTCCCCATCTCCTCATAGTACTACCAAAAATTAAAAAAAACTATTAATTCATTTCATAAATTTATTTGGAATAAATTTTTTGATTAAATTTTTTATATATAAACAATTACTTACCTTGACAATATCAGTCCACCTCTCTGCAGAGTAATCAGTTTCATCAAGGGAATTGAGACCTCCAGCTAAAATATGTGGACCATCATTAGATTGTATTATGGCATTTATTTGCTTCATCCTCCAATTCTCATCAAGGTGATCAAGATGGGTACAGTAGAAGTTGACCTCTCCTTTCTGGGGCACATCAATTGTGGCCTTAAGAACATTCCTGTAACATAAGGTATAAGAAAGTCAAAATAGATGAAAAACTGTACATTACACTATAAGAATAACTCACTCCTTTTAGTGACTATCACTATGAAAAACTGTACATTACACTATAAGAATAACTCACTCCTTTTAGTGACTATCACTAAATTGTTAAAGATTTATACTGTAATAATAAATAGAGAGACTCGAACTCGAGAAACTGTTCAAAACTCTAATTATAATAATAAATAGAGAGACTTGAATTTGAGACCCTCATTCCCCAACTTCAACCACTTTATCTCTCATTACCTTGAAGTATATTTAATTTAATTAATCATACTCAATTTGACTTCAATATATAATGAGATTAGTTGTGGATGTTGAAATGAGTTTTATATAGGTATAAACATTCATCAATTTGTCCATTTCCTTGTGTTTTTTTAACTTCCACTAAATTAGTGCTTCTTTTTCAAGAAAAAGAGCTCTACATGTATAACCTCATTAATTCATTTCAATAATTAAATACTAACTTTCACCATACCTAAATTTCAGCTCTCCCAATGTACAGTTAGTCTAAAGCTATCATGATTTTGATTTTTCCATTAAACTTAAAAGATTGAGAGTATTCAATAATCCTTGGTTAATATAAGTATTAACTTTCAGTGATATGTTAATAATGTTATTAATTTAGTGAAACATCTTAATTAAATTGCAATTATACCAGTGCACTTCTCACCTAACTCTAAAAAAGAACACATGCACCAACAAACAAAGCCTAATTTTGATAAGACAACAATTAGTGATAATAAAGGTTTTTGGCATAGTCCTGATGTTTTTGGTAATAAGAAAAGATATTAGATGTTTTAGTTATTAGGGTAGGAAATTATGTTAATGTGAATTATCAATTCCAAAGTCAGAACTAGAAAAAAAACTACAATAATTTGATTACCAAATTCAGAACAAGTGCCTAATCATGCTCATAAAATAGTGTTTAAAAGAAATCAAAGCAATTACTGCAAATTTTATTTTTGTCCTGCTTCAGTGAACAGAGCTGTAACAGAGTTTCATATATTAGGATTAAGTAAAGTTATGGTTAAAGATAACAAATTACCCTGTACAAAAGCAGTCCATAATTGCAAACTTTTTCAAAAGTAATAATATTTAAATTATCTTACAATGCTTTGGCCCAGATAATGAATAATATTATCTAGATAAGAACAGTTTGATTAAAGATTCCCCCTTATTAAGTATTATTATTATTATTTTATAACGAAGAAAAAGCAAAATCTATTCAAAACCGAGTGAAAACAGAGGAAAAAGCAGAGCATAAACAGGAAGACTTGAGAAATAAATTAGAGTCAGTCACCTGAAATCAGTATCATCAAAGATCTTCTGCACTTTCCATCTCCTAATCGGCCATTTGGACAAGATAGCATTGCCATACTCAGGAGCCCAGCTCTCAGCAAAAACATAATTCATTCCCAAAGCAGAAGCCAAATCAGAAAGGGGCTTCATAGCTTTCTCCTCCTCTGCTTTCACATCTTGCAGAGCCAATATATCAACATCCAACTCTTTCAACACTTCAAGCACTGTTCTTGTACTCCAACTCTCTCCTTCTACTCCACCAAATCCAATATTTCTTGTAGAATTTGCACTTTGTGATCTCATTGGAGCCTTACCTCTCAGAATTCTAGTTAGATTGCTACCTGAAGAAGTAGTATCCTTTTCCTTCACTTCTTCCACAAAGCCCAGTTGCCTATTTCTTAGTAATGAAATCTCATTATCTGGCAAATTTATCGATACCCTTAATTTTGATTTGGCAAATTTTTGCTGCTTTGAAAGATTCTCATTACTATTCATGGAATTAGGATGCAAGGGAGACTGTTTCAGTATGCTCTTTGGCCGATCATTTGCAGATTTGGTCCGAAAATTAACTTCTGTAGACCTTCTACGATTTTCAAAATCTTCATTCTCGTAGTTAAAACTTGAAGAATTTAATGGTTTAGGCACTGCAGGTGCCATTGAAAACAAAGCAGCATTGAAAGTTGCTATCTTTATAGGCTTCTCTTCGTTTTTCAAAGAATCCAATTGGCAATTTGGATGGACAGTAGCAGACCCATTTATGTCAGATTCATTCTTAATGTCATATTGAGGCTTGAGATTCGACTTCCCAAATTTTCTGATAAGAATTTTGGACTTGGGCCTCCTATGAATCGGCCACCGGAGACGGGAACAGAAGCGCCGGAGCCGTTTGTTGAGGATTTTGAGCATTGCAGAGGTTTGGGTATGGAAAAAAAAAAAAGACAGAAAGAGTGTTGTTGTTGTGGTTGAAGACAACATGAAACAGAGGAGGTTTTTTAGTGGGTTTTTGGCATGAAAAATGATTTAAAGATTTGTTTAAAGTACTAATTAGGTTTATTTAGAGAGAGAGAGAGAGAGAGAAAAAGGAGGGAGTCTTCTAGGAAATGGGTTTGATGACACTTGGCAGCAAGCAGCGTTGATTAGGATTTTAACGTGATATAATAGCCAAGATGCTAACTGCTCTCTCTCTCTCTCTAGATAAAATGCTAAATGCTCTTTGTATGTCTTGGGGACAGTTTTGACACTTTCAGAAATTAATTTAATTAATTGACAATAAGATTAATTTTATGACATATAATAAATTTTAAATAATAATTTTTATAGTTGGAGTGTCCTTTTATAGATCAATTAATATTTGAATAATCTTTAATAATACAATTCAACACGTAAATTAAAATTTTTCAAGTTTAATTATTTTAAAATTTATATTTAATACAATCACGATTAAAATTTTAAATATTTTTATAATTTTTTAAGAATTATATCATTTATATAGTTTAAATTTAAAATTTTAATTTTATTAAACAACATATAGATAATAAATATATTTTATATTTAATCTTAAGATAATAATAATAATAATATTGAAAAAAAAAAAAACAGAGTCTAACAAGTCTTCTAGTCCATGCAAGTAGGATTCTTATTTGGAACGCCACGTCACCTAAAATACGGCGTGGGTAACTCCCATAAGTCAAGTGGGACCATAGAATTCTATGCAGAGAGATTCTGATTGGTGGAAAATGAGTGGGTTGTTGTGGGCTCTACTTCAATTCTTTTTCCCCTCTCATTGCCATCTAATAAATTTTTATTCTTATTCAATTCAATTTCAATATATAAGGTTTTTATTAGGAATTTTTTTAAAAATATCAAAAAAAATATAAATTATTTTATTTTTATTGTTAAAAAAAAATTTCAAAAATACTATATGTCTAAAAATATTTTTTCAAAAATACTATATATTTAAAAATATTTTTTAAAAACTACAACATATACTAAATATATATTAAAAATATACTACACATATATTAAATATATACAAAAAAATAAAAAAATAATCGTAAAATTAAAAAAAAAATAAAAAAAATAAAATATTTATATAATATTTTCTTTTTATTATTTAATAATATAATAAGCTTTTCAAGGGCCCAAACAGTTTGTAAGTAGTTGAGAATGACCAAAATAAATCAAAATAAAAATCAGAGGACCATATAAGATAATTTTTTCCTCTGCATAAGACAATTAATTAAAATAAAATAATAAATAATAAATAATAATAAAGCTAGTACCCAGTTAAGAACGTAAAAAGGTTGACAAAATTGGTATCCAAATACATGTAGCTGTAATTAAAAATAGAGTAATTTTAATTAAAGAGTTAAGTAAGTTAATTATACATTTAATTGTTTATAATATTTGATTAAATAAGTAGGTCTAGCTGGCTTTGCTGTATCAAGAATTCAAGATAGAGAGTGCCAAAATAACAGCCTCTCTTTTTTTTTTTGTTTGTTTGCCCCCACTTCGCACTTGCAATGCTAGTGGCTGTTGGATTTTCTCGCAAATATATTATTATTTCACTTTTTAGTTTTCTTTTGTGTGCCTGCAGTTAGGGCATTGAAAGATTGAGACTTGAAAAGATATTTAAATGACACCATTAAAAGGCTTATAATCTTATTATATGCAATGTATTGGATTTTTTTTTACGCGTAATATTATTTATAAAAAAATTTAATTATTAAAATATTTTAAAAAATAAAAAAATAAGATGCGTGAAAAAAATATAAAATAAAAAAATAAGATATAAATAGATACATAAATTTGGACTAATAATTTACAAAAAAAATTAAATTAAAACATGATTTGAGAAGTATTAGTTAGAACTTACTGCATTAATTAATTAGTATTAATGGGAAATGAAAACAACAGTCTAACTGCAGGGAAGAGTTCAATATATAAGTGGATGGAGTGGATGGAGTGGATGGAGTGTTGATATAACTTGAGTCCAAGTGCTCGCATGATTTGATTTTTAAAAGTCAATAATATGCAATTGAACATCTAAATATTGATATAAAGTATTTAATAAAAGATAATTAAAAGTTAATGATTATATTTTCACCCGTTAAATTTTACAAAGCTATCATTATTATTTATTTATTGCAATTGATCTAAAAGAATAGAAAATTTTTAAGTTTTAAAAATGTGAGAGTCATAATCTAATACTTTCTCTGTTTGCAAATAATTTCAAGACGATTGAACTTAAATATATGTGTTAGCATATATATTAACTTATAATCCGTTGAATAAATAAACTTTGTTATTAATTAATTAAATTATTGGATTTGGACAGTCACAACTAACAGGAATTTTTTATTTTTGAGTAGAGTCAATTATTTCAAGTGAAAGTATGCATTGATTGCCTCGACCAGTCACTATCTCCAACTGATTAGAAGAGGCAATTGATTTCAATATGACGAATTTTGCATTAATAAACATAGAAGTATCTTATAGAAAATCGTAAATGTAACTTCTATGATGAGCGGTGAGTAGGTACTGTATCTTCGATCTTCAATATTTAAATTTAATGAGATAGATGTATATAATTCACATCGCTGCTCACCTAATATGCTCTAAGATTAGTACTCCATTTTTTTCAAGCTCCATAAATGAGTTGAAGTTCACCAATGGACATAAGGGCCACACATAAAATCAAGTCAATGCACAAATGAAACGTCCAGATTGCTTAAAACTTAGGGTGATCCGACCCTCCAAATCAGACTCCAGTTTAGGGGTAAGGTAAAAAAGTTGAGGTGTTGGAAAATTGTAGATTCAATTATTATATTTACTTTTTATCTATATAAAGTTGTAATATTTAATATGTTGAAATTAATTTTTTTTAATATAATTTTATTTCAATTAGAATTAAAATTCGAGATATTTAAATCTCAAGAAAAGATTCTAATACTATTAAATAAAATTTTTATTTATATGTGACATATCGAGACATAATAAATAAAAATTTTATTTATATGTGGCATATCAAGATATAGTAGAGCAGTCAGTGTATATTTTTATGGATAATAAATTTAGAATCGATTCTCCTCACTAATATTTAAAAAAAAAAATCTTATTTATAATTTTAATGTATTATAAAATTTCTGTTTTAATTTAACAAAAATAAATAATGCAACTTAATAAAAAATGAAACGTCGACAGCAGGGTTCGAACCTGCGCGGGCAAAGCCCAACAGATTTCAAGTCTGTCTCCTTAACCACTCGGACATATCGACGTAATTGTTTTTTTTATAATATTTATTAGTAAAGTGATAAATAGAGAATTTCTATAATTTACATCATTTTAGATAGAGCTGGATGCATGTGATTAACATAGTGTCAACCTCGCTAATGAAGTTTTGGTATAACTAGTAAAGAAAAAACTGCGCCAAGATAAAAAGAAAAAACTGTCAACTTCAACAAGATACAAGTTGCTGTGTTGTTTAAAGGAATGAAGATCAAACGATAAAACTATTTTTCAAAGTGAGAAATATCAGATGAGAACAAATAACTGCGCCAAAAAGACAGCTCCTTTTTCATATATAGACATATTAGGTGAAGCTTTTAACTATATTTTTACAAGATAAGTTCCAAACTTTACATGCTTCTTTGTCATTCTTCTTCTTCTTTTCTACTTTCTTTATTAGTAATATTAACTATTTATAACCCAAAAGGCAAACAGAATGATTTTGAGAACAGGATGTTCTTATTTAAGTTCAACGTTACTTCTCTTCAATGATTCATCCAAAACATCACTTTCTCAAACCCAGTTTCTGCCCCTGCAAAAAAGATATATACGGGTCATGGTCTTGGATGAGCAAAGCGAGATGGAATCCGCCGTAGTATAGGTGTCCTACAAGAAGGGCAGTCCTTCATTCCCTCTTTTGCATGGAGTTCATTGCATTTCATACACAGGACCTGATGTGCACATGGGACAAAAACCACCGACTTCTCTTCTGATAAGCACATGACGCATTCCCTCTCCCGTCTCAAACCTCTAGTTCCAAAAGTTTCCTGCAAATGCTCTAACTCTTTGAAGACATTAGAGTCTTGGCTTCCTTTCACATTGATGTCAGCAATCTGGTTGCCTGTCACGCCATAGTTTCCATCAATGCCCCTTTTAAGAGCAGCTATTGTTGAGGCATCAGACTTCAATTTCAGATCAGATATTTCTTTCTCAAGCTTTTTTATGTCTTCCATACATTTCTTGACATCATTTTCAGCATTTTGCCTAATCATATCCTCCTCTACTTTTGTTGCAGCATCAAGTTGTTCTCGTTCAAGTTTTATGGAGGCAGCCTGTGCAACCCAATTTTCCTTCAGCACTCTCTCCTGTTTCCATCTGGCCTGCAAATTTTTTTATGCTCCGGTGAGAAAGTACCAAATAACAAAGTCAGAGAAGGCATTACACTAATGTTACATATTGACAAGCAGAATTAGGCAATCCCTTTGCCTGATTTCTTTGAGATAGGTTGAGAAGTAATACAAAGATAGAAAGAGAGAGAGAGAGAGAGAGAGAGAGAGAGAGAGAATATCCTCCATACATTTTAAATGCACTTTGAGATGCAATCCTGTAAACTCCCTGGTCTATCTAGTCAAAACTCAGAAGAGTAACTTAGTGCCATCACAAGGCAAAATTTAAGCATGAAAAAAGAAGATGAGACAGAAAGAAGTATTTTTCCTTAAACAAATAGAGATGCAATGCCTATTTATTCAAGTGGTTAGTATTTCTTTCTCCAAGAGCATACCTCAATTTGGTTCTGGATCTTTTCTGCCTTGCCCATCTCCAGTTGCAGTTCAACTACCTTCTGTTTCTGAGTCTCTAGCTGCTCCTGCAACAAGCTCTTCTGTCCCTTCCATGATTCAGCATCCTTCAGGGCCTTCTGCTCTCTCCCCAATGCTTCCTGACAACTCTCAGCTGAATTTATAGCTTGTAATTTTGCAGCCTCCATCTCCTTCTTCAGCCAAGAATGTTCCACCTCAAGCTTCTGAATAGTAGAGTTAGATGTCTCAACCTGGCCTGTAGCACTAATCAATGCAAACTCCATCTCTGATAACCTTTTCATGGTATTCTCCTCTAAGATTTTCTTCTCCTTTTTAAATTGCTCTGCCTCTTGCTTCTCCAATTTCAATGCTTTAAGCTCCGGCTTGTCTTTGCTGAGCCTACGAGTAGCCTGCATAACTTTCTGTTTGGCCCATTCACTCCAACTCTGTAAATCATTCTGTAGTTCCAGCACCCGAGGAGCTAACTTTAGAATAAATTCATCTTTCTCATGTTGTGGGACATACTCTCCCAGAGACTCATCATACGGAATTCCAGCATAGTAATCAGAAATCTTTGGAAACATAATGGTGCAGGCCTCAGGCTTCAATATAGGCTTCTTTACTGAAGCTTTGAGTTCAACATTTGCTGCAGCTGAGGCAGGCATTATCCCCTTCATATGTATTTTCGAAGAGTCATCTGATGCAGATACAACAGATGGAGTATTGGTAGTAACATGACGACTTCCTTTTGTCTGCACTTTGGTTTTCACATTTGAAGCAGAACCTTTTGTCTGCACTTTGGCTATCACATTTGAAGCAGAACCTTTTGTCTGCACACCATGTGATTCAGATTGAGATTTCATTCTCTTTTCCAAAATAAAACCACCAAAACCAGTAATTTTTCCAGATTGGGAAATTGATTTACCATGATTCCTAAGAACCCTCTCCTTACTTAAGGCTTTCTGCCAAGCTACAAGTTCTTTCTTGGTGAGTGACTTGCGTCCTGTCTTTAATTTTCCTTCAGAGGATGCTATTTGGGACGTAGACATACTCGGGGAATTCTCAGAACTTCCTGGCATAGAAAGAAAACTCTCCTTTTCTGCTGTTAGCCCATCAAGACCAAAGGAATTTTTGGGGTTAGACAAGTTTGGAAAATTGCCAAACTTTACTGTTTCATGCAAATAACTTTGAGCATCCAATAGAGAGGAATTCAAAATATTAGGATCATTGATATTTGAAGGAATGGGCTCAGAGCTTTGGGCCTTTGAACTTGATTGGGAGACTGTACAATCAGAAGAGATTTCTCCTGAGATTTCTTTGCCACTAAATTCACTCAGTAGATCTCCTTCTACTGCACATGCCTGTGAAATGTTCAAATCACATATTAATAACCACCACATCGCTTCCCCAGTGGATAATGATGGCTTAACTTCCCTAAGCACGTTAACCATCTCTAGCATTGTGTACTCCACCATCTGTTGCAAATTGTCAAACTCGTCTCTTACACTAACAGTATCCTTCCCATTCTTCAATAAGGTCACAGCATCATTCACTATGTTTTCCACAAGGTCTTTACCCTCACGGTAAATGCCCAACCTCGAAATGGCCTTTTGAGCAATATCCTCACTATAACCACTTTCAACAAGCCACTTAATTGCAGTCTGGAAAATTGTGTGTATATTAGAGAGCAGTAGTTCTTGAAGTTGGACTTCAACAGGATCATCCCAATAAGTAAGCTGAGTGGATCCCACCTCCAAATGCCCAAGTTCACTTTGTGGGTTCTGAGATTTATCCAAAGAAGACTCATATCGGGGAAATTCAGTAAGGGTTGAAGGTGGGTTAATTGGATTCTGTGGAGAAGAATCAATTAATTTTCTCTTGTTCTTACTTCCTTTATCTTTTTGAGACACAGATGAAGAATCTAACTTACTATTGCCACCACCACTATTAGTCATTTCATCCACATTCTTTTATCAATAACAAGAAAAGCTTTTCAAGACCATGAAAGTCTTTATTAGTTAAACCTATGAACCAAACAAATCAAAATGAGAAACAATTATTAGCAAAAAATCATTTAACTAATTTGTCAATCAGCATGAATCAAATAGGGTTGGTACTATATGTTGCAATGGGTTACAAAAAATCCATATAATCCACTCAAAACTCAATGCAAAACAGAACATGCCATTCTAGGATAAACAAGGACAATACTCAAAATAGGAGAAAAACCCATATCTATATCCAGAAGAGAACGAGAATGAAGGGTAATCATTTACCCTGTATCGAAAAACTCAGATTGATCAACTGGGGGAAATAAAATATTTGCCAGCTAATAAAAACAAAACAACAAACACATTACCTGCAATTATTAAGCTACACCAACAAACACCGCTATTAACACAACAAACACCCCCTATATGTAGTTATACAAACACATTGAAACCCATTTCTCAAATAGCACACGAAACAACAATAAACCATAAAAAATACCCAAAAAGAAAAAACCAACTAAGCCATTGAGCACCAAACTTGAAATGAAAACAGCAATAAAAGAGAACCCAAATAGGGAAAAATAGTGAGACCTTTCTTTTACCTAAAAGAATTGGTCCAAAAGAGAAAATAGGTAGGCTTCTTTCAATCCATGTATAAGAAAAGTGAGAATGTTGGTAAAAGAAAGTTCTGAGCAGCGCTTTCCTCTCTCTTTCTCTGCAATTGTGAGCTTGCTACGACACTGCTGACAGGTAAATGTGCTATTTTCTAGTGTGAAGATGGGTTTATTTATATGGGGACTCACCAACCATGGTCCATATAAACAATTTGTCTTTGCCTGGTGCAGACTTTATTTTGAGTTTGGCTTGACCATGGTTAAAATCCCTTTTCTGTATTTACCTTATGAAGTCACAAATGCTTACAAGTTACAACTCAAATAATACTTCAAATTACACTTAATTAGTGTAGAGAATTATTAATTAAATATGATTGGAAAGATAAATATTTAATATATTATTATTGAAAGGTGATTTTTAATAATATATATATTTTATATAAATTTAATTTTTACAAAAACTCAAACTCAAAACATTTAAATTCTGAAAAAAAAAATTCCAATACTAATAAATCAAAATTTCTAATACTACTTTTGCCACAATATTAAAGAAAAAAAAACAATTATGATATGAGAAAATAGATAATAATTACTACATCATATAACTAATTCGATAAATTAGCCGCGCAACTTGTTTTTGGCATTAGTTAGTAATTAGATGTATAATAAATTAATATTAAAAGTTTAAATCTTGATCATTTTATTCTTTTTACAAATTATTTTTATATACAAACAAGAAAATATTACTTGTTCCCATATTATATACAATATACATTGCATTATCATAATGTGCTAATAATTCATATTTGGAATATCTAAAAAAAAAATTTGGCAAGATTAGAAATTCAACAAAGTGTAAAATAAAAAAAATATGTTCTTTCTAAAAAAAAATAATAAAAAAACAAATAAATAGAAATATTCATTATTTTTTAATGTTTAATGTGGTATATTGTTTTTAGAATGGATAGAATTTGTGCATTAATTTTGTATGGTTCAATTCAGTGTATATGGATACTCTATATTTAGTTAGTTTTTAAAAGTTGCTGTTGAGGAGATATGTTCCCATATATATACTGTAATTAGTTTAATATAATTATAGTTTGAATTTTTTATCTTTTTATATGTTTTATTTTTTATATAATATAAAAAAATATTAATTATAAAAATATTTAAAAAAATAAGAGATATGACGTGTAAAAAAAAATAAAAAATAAAAAATGAGATTAAATAAATGATCCCAATAAATATAATTAAGTTATGATTTCTTGCATGTGTTAAGTGCTTATATAGTATATGAATTTTTTCCAGATTATATATTAATTACAATTTCTTAAAATTATCAAAACGGTAAAAATAAATTCAATTTTTTATTGTTTGTTGTTAGTTGCTCACAAAATTGAATTCATTTAAACTCGGCCAAACAAGAATCTGCGGGTTTCTGTTTGAATTTGATCGGACAATTTTTAAATAGGGGTCCCATTGATAAACCGTTTAAAATTACTTGCGTTACAGAAAAAGAAAACTACTGACACGTAAGGAGCATGCGGAGACCTAGCAGCGGATTGGGACCGACATGGAGGATAACGAAACTTCCACGTGTCAATCATTTGCTATGCCAGTGACATACAAACGTGAATAGCGAGTGACTTTAAAATTACCCTTTTTCAGCTTAAAAATGGTGCCTGTCCAAAAACTTGAGTCGAAACGAATTCTAAATTCCCCAAATAGAAAAAGAAAGAGTAGAAAATGGCATCGAAAGAGGACAACAGCCCTAAAACGTCGTCGAACTCTAAGGTACCATCTGCTAATTTTTTTTTTTTAAATTTAATTCCGAGATTTTTTTCCTTAATTTTCCCTTATTTTCTGTGATTTTATATTAATTAATTATTATCAAGCTAGCTAGAAAATCTCGTTTGTTTGCTGAGAAAATGTGGAAAAGAAAAGAAAAAAAAATGATGATTCATCCAAATCTATGTTGATTTCTTTTTCTTTCTTGATTTTCTCGCCGACCAAACATTGTTTATATGCTAATATCAAGTTACCATATGAGCTTTAGCTCTGTTTTAATGAATGTATTTAGGTTTAGGTTTGGTTTTAGGTTTAGGTAGTGGTAAACTGGTAATGTATACCGATTCAATTGGTGAAATTACTGTTAAATAATAGAAAATATCTCTGTGCGGATCCTTATATTTGCTAATTCATTTTAAGATTAAGTTAATGACTTCAAAATCTCCTAGTAAGATTCTTGAGTTTTTACAAATGACATTTTATATATAATAATTTAACATTAATTTCACAAATGTCATATGGATTCAATATGAAATTTCAATCCTAGTAAGAATTCCAGGATGCTGAATGTATTTTCACTTTCTTGCTGGCGTTAGGGAACTTGAAATCTGAAAATCTAAATCTGTAGAGTGTTGCCATTACTTCAATGATTCCATCATATTTATGAAGCATATTAGTAATGTTGTGAACAGTATTATATTGATAAATTGTTTTTTTATATATACAACATTTGATGTGCTTATGTCCATGGATTTGAACTTGCATAAGTAGCTGTCAGTGTTTTTGTTTTAATGATTGTTATTAAGTTGTTGCCTTCCCATTATTGTTTTTAATGTGTAGGAAAATCTAAACAGATAGTAAATTATCTTTTTGTAATTGTGATGACAGAATTCACGGGGGCCAGTGCGATCAGTTGATACATATGCTGCACAGTGTGAAACATGCTTAAAATGGAGGGTGATTGAAACACAAGAAGATTATGAGGAGATCAGAAGCAAAATCCTAGAGAATCCTTTTCTTTGTGACAGAAAACCTGGTGTGTCTTGTGATGATCCTGCTGACATCGAGTACAACGCAACCCGAACCTGGGTCATTGACAAGCCTGGCCTCCCAAAGACCCCAGGTGGTTTTAAGAGGAGCTTAGTGCTTAGACGGGATTTCTCCAAAATGGATGCGTACTATATCACTCCGACTGGAAAGAAACTAAGAACCAAAAACGAAA
Organism: Aleurites moluccanus; assembly: GCA_948193065.1. Classification (NCBI taxonomy): domain Eukaryota; kingdom Viridiplantae; phylum Streptophyta; class Magnoliopsida; order Malpighiales; family Euphorbiaceae; genus Aleurites; species Aleurites moluccanus. The sequence goes on along the minus strand of CANXYC011280731.1, from coordinate 9,935 downwards.
TTGCAGCATTTTTGGAAGCAAATCCAAAATACAAAGACGTGTCTATTGAGGACTTCAATTTCACATCTCCCAAAGTAATGGAAGACACTATCCCTGAAGATGCAAAGAAGGTTAATGCTAGTGGTGGTGGTAGTAATAAAAAAATAAAGGCGATGAAGGATGCAGTTTGAGCCAAAACTGGTATATCAATGAACTGTTCAAAAGCTGTTATCAGGTGTTGTATTTTATGCTGCTGGTCAGAGGATTTTGTGCTCGTATTCACTTAATGAGGATTTTGTTAGTGCAACACGTTTTGCAGATGATGGTAGTTCTGTGCTCGTATTCACTTCCTGTGAGGATTTTGTTAGTGCGATGCATTTTGCGGATGATGGTAGTTCTGTAAGAATAGTATTTTTACAATTAGATTGTCCTTTTGCATTGATCGCATAAGGTATTTATCCGAAGTGTTGTCGGTATTGGACAGTAGAATTCCAGCTTTTCTTTTGTTGTGATCTGTGCGTCTCTTCCTCTCCCACCCCCCAAATTCACAGATTGGAAAATGTTAAATTTCTTCATTGTTTCTTTAAGAGGAAAAAAAAAAACTGTGATTATCGACTTTTTAAATAAGAATGAGATGCTAGGGGCAATTGAACTCCTGATTTTTGATATTACTATATTTAGGCTGGTAATCTAACATTCTGTACGAGTAATATCAATTTTATTTATAACAAAATTCCAAGGTATTTGACAAATTCACGTCCAAATTATTTGGCGTAAAATTTTTGCCTTCGGTCATTTGCAAAATAAGAAAAGATTCAAAACTGGCAACGCACAAACTGCATTTTAAATTTCTAATTCATTTTTGTAAGAAATTATCTACTTCCTTCGAAAATACAGATACATTACGTAATTGCTCTGTTTTGAAAAATTGTGAAGTTCTGTACAAATATAATGGTATACTAAGAATCGTGTATACAGCATAAAGAAAGGTATAGTCGTTCTGTTCCAATCGCCAAAGTCCTCAATTGCAAGTTATCATGTCTCCACTGGTGAAATGAAATTTTCGGATGCCCTACAATTAATAATAAATAAAAGGCAAACTCTGGATGCAGAATCCATCAATATAAAAAATCCAGTATCCTCTGCAGAAACCATGTGATTGAAGTGCCTGGTGTTTCTCAGGGCCGCAAAAAGAAGAATTGCTGTTTATATATATATATATATATTTTGCTTGCTCTTGGTCAAACCTAATGCTTGGCCTTACAAGCTAGTCTGGTTTTGTGTACTCAAGAAGCATATGTGGTGATCTATAAATCTTTACAAGCGTCCAGTAAAGGACTTCTTCAACTCCAAGCTCCCCTTCTGCTCTTGCAGCATATATATCCTCGCAGATGGCTATCAACCTATACATCATGCAATAATTTTTAACATAAGAAAATATTAAAACAATAAGAATTCCTAGTATTTGCTCGGCATAGATGGCAGACTAAAGTACATGGTTTTGAATGAGAAGAAAAGACAAATTCACTTTTCAACTCTGGCTACACACGTTACTGGGCATGCCAGTTTGATGCATTTCATTTATATCTTTGTATCCAAGAATGAACAAATTTGACCCAGTATTCATGGTTCCCAAACAAAGCCTACATCAAGAAAAATCGGCAACCTTTTCCATGCAATTAAAAACTGAAAATCCAGCCAAAATTGTTTGGGCCTTTTTCCCCTCCAAATTTGTTTGTTTTATGGTGTTCTACACCATAAAACAACTTTTAGATGTTAAAAACTAATTGAAAGATCAACTTTATGATATTTATCATAACTGTTTTCAACATTTTTCACTTTTGAAATCATCATCATAAGATTAATCTTTTTACAATTTGAATACTATGGAGTGTCTATTTGAATATATAAGCATAAACAATTGTTCAGTGAAATGATTTGCGAAGAACATAAGAAAATTTATATTGAGGATGTTACACTGATGGGATAAAGATAAGTGGGTTCAATTTTGAGGATAATTTTAATTTATTTTTTAATATTAAGCTCATAAAATTTTAGCCCAAACTAAAGTAAGTTGAATGGTTAGTTTTGTTTTATTTAACATTGAATTCATACATTTGGTCCAATTTAAAGTACAATCGAAGTGATAAGTCAATAAAACATGAAACCTGTGGGCAGTAATCCAAATTTTTAACTGGGGCCAAAAATATATTGGCCATATAATTCAAAAGGACATTTTAGAGGAAGTGGAGGCAAGTGCCTCCACGCTAAATCTGTCCCTCCATTTTGTAATGATCATGCATCAACGTCTGGAAAATCACCCAATAAAAAAGAGGCCAAAAATAGAGTCTTGTTACCTGTCACAGGAAGGTAGATTTTCATATGGTATTCTCATTCTTAAGTCAGAGCATTGAAGTCTGATAAAACGGCCCACAGCAAGAACAAAAGTTATGTAGAGACCCCAAATGCTGAACTTGCTGATAGTGTCACCAAGAATACCCTCTGCAGCAGAATTACAGCAGTAGTATCATCATTGAAAAAAAAAAAAGGAGAAATTTGTCCTATCATATTGTCACTATGAACACTGAATGCATTTAAACTTACGTGGAGTTTCCTCAGAAATTATGATGGCATTGGGTCCTGTCAAACCTCTACAGCCGCTTGCATCTGATGAATTGATATCATCAAGTGACCACCAGTTAACATCACCACGATTTATAATGACATCCGCACTGACTGCACTTTCCTGCCAACACTGATGTTTAGTCGTGTTTTCATTGAATAATAGTAAAAGAAAGCATGTCTAACAACGGCTATTTATCTTAGAATGGCTAGACTACCCTTTGCAAGAGAACATTTTTCCAATTGAAAGTTGCTCAGAGGTCACAGGTTTAAAGCACAGAAAAGACTCGCAAAGTAAAAAAAAAAAATAAAGGCTTTGTGCATCTCAACCCTCTCTATAGCCCGCAATACAAGAAGCTTGTACTTTAGCTAGACCATCCATTATGTACCAACAAAATGTCAAAATTCACTTGACAATTACAGGAAACTAATAGCTCAAAATGACATTTCAATATCATGATTTGTTAAAGAAATGATCTAAATATGTGTTATCAAAGGCTTCAACAATTATTGCCAGCAAAAACGATGTACCTAACCTTAAAAAATTTTCATTGTGGAAAAATAAAGGAACAGGAACCAATGTATGATGAAATATAATTAATATACACACTAACATGTATACACACACAGAGAAAGAGAGTCAGAAAGAGGAGTTCAACATCTGAGTGAATGAACAAAAGTCATTAGGATAAAAAAAGTAGGATACCTCTTGTTCCAAAGGTCTGACATCGCCAGAACCGGTAACACGTAAGTATCTTGGGTAAAGATTTTGTATCCTAAAGCTGTTTGTAGAACCATTAAGAACTTTCTGGATGTCTGATTTTTTTGGAAGATTCACAGAATCAACAGGTTTCTCATATTTCGCTACTTCCTTGCCCTTTGGCCTCTCCCTGGAAAATATCCAAATGAAAATAATATCCATATCCAAATCCCAATCAAGGGACTGAATAAATCTCCTCTGAACCACGTCAGGGACCAGCCACAACGTACTTGCATCTGCTTGGCAACATATCAGCTGAATGTCATTCTTGTTATACGTATCCAAATAATTATGGGGATCTAGATCAACATAAGAGTTGATATCATCCCATTGGAGTTTTTCACAAAGCGTAGTTTGATACAATGTTAACCTTCCACCCACTGTCTTGATATCAAGCTGGACACTTGCATCTTTAATGGGGTTTACCACATTTGTTGGGTTGCCGCTGCTGTATATCTGTGAGGAAAAATAGAACAGTTTTGTTATGATCCTAGTTACAAGGTATCGGACTTGGATCCCACATTGAAACTATGAGATTTCAATGTGGGGTAATAAGCTTTGGCTCTCCAATCCCAAGCTAGATTTTGGGGTATAGTTCTCCCAAAATTCATATCAAATTGTATCAAAGCCAACCACCATTCTAGTTGCACTGGAAGTATGAGATTTAAATGTGGGGGTTAAATAAGCTTTGGGCTCTCCAACCCCTTGAACTAGCTTGCATGCTTTCTTACTACTTAGTGATACAAGATACAAGTGCAATTTTAATGTGTCTGTGTGTGTATGCACAAGCGCGGCCAAATACATATATTTGCCCTAAACATTTTGAGAGAAGTCCATTGGCACCATATCTTTTCATTTGGACGTAAAAAACCCATGTTATTTTATTTTTTTAAGCAATAGACCCTTGGCGCACAGTTTGCATTTGTATGCAATCATGCGTTGATGTGGCATAAGAAGTTGTTCCTTTTTACCTTACCTGGACTTAGTTTTACTCTTTTACTCTCTATTTCTCCCTTCTATCTCTATCTGCATCCAAAAAGAGGGAAAAAGAGCAAAAAGTAACCCTTATTTAACAACAAACCTATAAGTTAAATCGCTACGAAAAATCCATTAAACAATCTTGCTTCCATGAGTTCCAACACCAGACTTCACTGATGAACAACTGCACTCTTCTCTGAAAAGAATGTCCCTGCAACTTCACCACTCAAACAAAACCTCAAAAAGAAATTTGAAGCTCTGAAGCACAAATTCTAGACCCTAGACCATGAAACCAATGCCGCATTCTCCTCCTTGAAGAGGCACGAGGTCACTAATGAGGGCAGCACTCAAGTGCATTAAGGAACAAGGGAAAGCCATCTCAAGTACCTTGAGAACCTAAACTTTGACAATCCCATTGGTAGGATGGATGAAGGTAGCAGATAAGAGAGGGTAAATGAGCAAGAAAGGGAATGATTCAGGATTGGAAAGCTTGATTCCAGTGGTGGACCCGGTAACAGGCAAGTCCTGTGATGCAATGCATGAAGGAATGGGCCAAGGAAATTCTCAGGACTTTGAAGAGAAGTCCAGAAAAGCATGGTTAGATTGAGAATATGAAGACTCCTGATATGCGTATCTTCTTTCAGCATTTGGTCTGGGACGGTGAAGAAGGTGTGGATTTGTACAGGTTGCTTGGTCTGCTTGACGCAAATGCCTAAGCTTTGCTGTCTCACTTGGTTTAGATGACAAAAACACAGGTTTCTTCTGACACTTACATTTTTCCTCTAACAAAAACATGCTGGTGAACATTTTTCTTAATGCTTTGCTTGCCTCATTCATTCATGTGGGAATGCATTGTGTTGACATAGCAGCAAGGATCCATTGCTTACAAAATTATAAGAATAGGAGTTCAATGGATCTAAACAACAGGATGGGGGGCCAACGGACTTTTTCCAAAAGTTTCATGAGCTAATTTATGCATTAGGCCCATTTGTATGTGTGTCTGCATAAAGCCCTTTTCAAATAACAATAAGATGTTCTTAGTAATCATAAGCAGCAACGTCTGAGTTCATTTCTCTGGTATAGTTTTTTGTACGTTACCTTTTTCAGAACTTCTGAAAAGAATTTAATTTAATGTTGTAATCTAATACAAATTCAACTGGGCATGTATACCATACTGAAAAACCAGTTGTGTATTAGAAGTTTCTTACCAGCATCGGAGCCCAAATGACACAGATTAATATGAAGAAAAGGCATATGCCATTACAACATTTGGTCCATTTTGTTTGCTTCTCTCCCTGTTTGTGTGTAGCTCTATTCAAGACAGCGTCACATTTAACAAGGTATAAACTTGCATTTATGTCCTCCAGCTAAAGAGAAAAGCTAATTATCAGTTCCAGAATCAGCTTGCAATTACCAATCAAAATGCTACTAAGAATAACATCCCAAACAAGACAATGATCAATTGTTACTTGACCAATGAAAAAATTACGAAGAAAACTGAAATTAATCAAATGATAATTGAGAATAACAGTGTATAAAAACTTCCTAAAGAGTCAATAAAAGGAGAGAACTCTATCAAGTTAATCTAATTCAAATAGCAATCCATTTTAAGCAGTTCACTGAAGCAAATATTTTAAAGTGGCAAGTGTATTAATAGGAGATCCAACAACAGCAGAGGTAAAAAGAACTTGCTTTGCAATTAATATATTTTCTCAAAAGGCAAAAGGTTAAGCTACAAACAGGAATAGAGAGAGCAATAATGACAACAGTGATAATTCATAAACAAAAATCACAACGATGCTAAGCAATGATAAAGGGATAAATTTAAAAAAGAAATATCAATGGTAGTGTAATACTAGCTAAAACTTTCTCAAATTACCTTCAGCCAATCATACATGGTCAAAGATGTGGTTGTACATGACCAATCCAGTACGCATCGTAATTCATAAAGAAATGGCAGAGCACGATAAAGTCTATAGCCTAAATAATTAATTCGTGAGACTTGGCTAGTCAAAAACTGTCTATACAAAGTGCTTTTATGAGGAATCCCATGGCGGATTTGTATGGCCTGCAGTGCTAAAGAGACTGCTTTTGCAAGAAATATAGCACGGAGTGCTAACCCTGCAGCATGTTCTTGGGAAGGTTCTACAAGCCAAGCATATGCTGTGACTGAATAAGTGAAAAGGATGAGGTTGAAAATGTAATAGATCACTTTTCCAGTCGTGAATGAACAGAGGTAAATAACGCGATCCAGGACAATCAGGAAAAAGATAATCTGCATATATAAAGCAGTGAAAACAGTTAGAAACCAAGAAAAAATCAGACAACCACATGAAACTAAAAGAACATAAATTCACTACCACACATTCCCAGCTGAGTAAACCAGTAAAGAGGCATAAGCCTCTAAATTTACTCAGAATTAAATACATAAATCTCTCTTGCTTTCTCTGCGCCTAAATGAATCAAAGCAGTTGTACCAAATACAACACTGCATGGAAAAATGGCATGTCATCTGAATCATGGAAGCTAGCAAAACTCTGATTTGAAGTTTCTCAAGAGAAGCAGCAAAATATGAGAATATTTTTCAGGAGCACTTTTGTAACATTACAATTGCCAAAATATGAGAAGGTTATTCAAGAAATTTGAAATGTTAAAGTTACCATATGTTATTAATTAAAGACTTGGGCTCTAGAGATGCAAATATTGGATGATCAACAAACATTAACTCAGTCTTGTCTCTGTTGTCTTCTGCACTTGATCATTATCTTGAACTAGATTTTGTTTATAAATTATGGTAAACAGTAAGAAAATAATACTAATGAAGAAATTTAAGGAGACTAACCATCAAGACAAATGCAAATTCTATTGGAAACTGATCTTCAAGCTGATAAACATCTAGGAATTCACTTTTATTTTTTATGACAGATTGGTAGAACATTGCAACCAAGAAGAACACACTTAAATCTGCACCAAATATATATGCATAAAGATCAATCTCTCTTTTGCCTCCCCCAATGACAGATATAATAGGGTATGGAAATCCAATTTCTTCAACAAGCCCATCATATTTTGCTTTAAGGATCTCCTTTGCAACATCAGCTGCTGGAGTTAGTGACTTGTACCATTCTGCTGATGCGCAACTTGTCAAAGGAGAGGCATATACCACCTCAAAAACAACCAAGGCTATGTTTGGGTTTTCTTCACTTCTTTCAATGCTTTGGACATGAATCTTACTAGCGAAAGGGCAAACATTTGGGCTCTTTTCTGTGCATCTCTCATCATGAACAATTTTAAGCAATTTGTTTATCCCAGACTCAATTCTCTCTGGCTGGATTCCATCCTCTGGCCACGAGAGGACATCCATAGACACCTGGACAAAATATGGAGGAGACTCTGCTCCTTGTGTCAGTGATTCCCAGTACCTAAAAGCGCTTCTGACTATCAATTTTACCGCATTTGTCATTACAGGTAGCAGTTCCTGTGCCTTTTCTGTCCAGCTATAACTCAGAAGAACCTCTTCTCTATGCAGAGAACTTTTTCTACAGAACTTACTATCCATGGAAGGCGTCCATTCACCATCTTTTGCAGTTATAGAGCTCTGTAAGAGGGTAAATAAATAGACAAGAAACAAAGGCAATGAACTGATGACAAAGGATGAGTTGATTTTATGTGCAGGAAATCCTAACTCACGAAGTATGCGTGAATCGTTAATCAACCCACAGTGCTGGATGATAATTTGGTACAGATACTCGAGCAAAATATAAACTTCAGTATAAATCAGCATGATAACCCAGAAGACATAAGTTGGGCCAGTGTTTACACATAAAGCATATAAGAAGAGAGCCCCAAGATACACCATAGAGAGCAGACTAAAGTTCCATAGAAAAACAAGAATGAAACAACAATAGCACACAATATCATTATTGGACCGCATTTGGGACCATATATATCGGAAGATCCTTCCTATCTGCAGACTTGTAGCATCTGAACTCACATCAGACTGCAGAGATGATGAACGGTCCAAATTAACATGTTTATTCTTCTGGACCTCCATTTCATTATGTACTCCATTCTCAAAAGAGAAATACTCATTCATATCAGAATCTTCTGGTTCAATGTTCAAGAAGCTCACAAGATTGTTAACTGCCTGATTTCCGATAGATTGCACCTGGGAAACACCATCGCCTATCAGCAGCACAGCAGATCTCAAAGGATTTTCTTTTGATTGGCCCCTCTGTTTTGTTCCAGAATCAAAAAGCAAACTATCAGCTGATTCCTGTCTGATCTCAGTGATTTCACAAATTGGAGGTTCTGAGGAATACTTCAGAGACATTTCTCTTTTTAGACTTTCTGTATCCAAACTAAATGGGGGTTCGTTCCTTTCAAAAGGAAATACTGAATTATCTCTAGTACTGTGCTCTTGTTTCCTGAGGGTTTCTTCACCTTTCTCGGGGCTAGAAGAATCCCTTTTAGAAGAGAGAGAAATGCTTCCTCTTTTTCTTAGACCTTCCTTGTCAGGCGAAATGCTGTCACGATTGGCAGTTGAGTTAACACTGTGAAGCTCAATTTGCAAGTTGAGCATCTCAGACTTCATTTTCTCCACTTGCAAATTACGCTGGCGTTTCTTCTCCTCTGATTCACGAATATGTTGTAACTGTGCAGTTTTCCATGTAGCTTTCTTCTCTTGCTCATGCACTATGGCACCAATTTGCTCTGCTTCAAGATAACGTGATACGTGATCAAATTCACGGGAGGAGAACATATACGACTGAAGTGAAACCAGTACAAACATTATAATCTCAACAAGTGCAGATCTTGCAGTAATCCGAAACCCATAGTCATATTTATAAAACCCAATCATCTCATATATGTAATCTCTTGTCTCACACTTCCCAGAACTAAATACACCAACAAAAGGAGATTGATAGGCAAGAGACAGAACAATAAGAGAAAAATTGTATATGCGCAAGAATCTGAATATCTTGTTCTTCTTCTTGAGTATTACAAGTCTCATACGAAAGAAAACCAGAGCAAATGCAAGATAACCAAGGTGCAGAATGTCATACTCAAGGGTCCCAGTAATCAAAATCAAGCAAAGAACAAGATCCAACAGATGGCAATAGCAGTAAAGTCTCAAGTAGTCAAGAAAAGTCCACATGCTTTTAGTCTCAAAAGAAAGATCATTCCAAACAAATGTATTTTTACATTGAGACATCATTTGATGATATGTTGATGAGTCTGAGAAACTGGACAAATGATCGGAGCGAAGTTTGAAACTAGCAAGCATGAAAACCACAAAATAGCTGGCAAGCATGCGAGAATCATCCACAACAAGTCCTACAACAAATGCAGCATTAAAATTAGCATTGCGATGAAGACAGAAGAGAACATGGGAGAAATACTTATCATATGAGAATTGTATGATATGAAAATCAGACCAACTTTTTTTTTTTGGGTTTGGGGTTTTTGGGTGGGTGTGGGGGGGGGGGGGGGGGGGGGTGTTTTTTTTTTGTCGGAAGAGTTTTATAAAAAACCCCCAAAAAAACACCCAACACAAAAAAAAATTTCATAACAAAAGAAATAAAAAAAACACTTT
>CANXYC011280542.1:0-13889 GCA_948193065.1 Aleurites moluccanus | reverse complement strand
TTTACCCAATTATGTCTTTAAGAGCAAGTAATGGTCAACACTGAATTCTGCTGCAGTTCAAAACAAAAGTTTCTGAAATTTTCAAACTTTTCATTTAAAATTTTAAAATTCTCCAAACATATAAAATCAACAAATACACTTCAAAAAAATGGCAGATATTACACATCTCATCAACAATTCTATTTTTAATGAACCCATTCTTATTCCATCTAAATGGATGATCCGGAGGCAAGAATTTGCGATGATTATCAAACCAAAATTACTCACCACCTTTTGGCAAAGTAAAAGCATCAATGTGTTCCATACAATAAGGACATGCCAATTTACTCTGCATGCTCCATCTAGACAATATGTTATAAGCTGGGAAATCACTCACAGTCTAAAGAAGAGCAGCTCGCATAAGAAAATTATGTATTTTTGATACATCAAATGTTTCAACTCTAATTTCTCACAAATGCTTCAATTTCACTATCAGTGGCTGCAAGCATAATTCAACTTTTGTTTTGGATTATTTGGTCCAAGAACTATAATAGAAAGAAATAAAAATTTCTCCTTCGTACACATCTATGGAGGCAAATTATATAGGGTAACTATAATTGGCCACAATAAATACTGTTGTCCCGACTGACCGAATGGTTAAAACCCATCAGTGCACAAACCCAAACGAACATTAGGTATTTCAGACGTAAAATCTCGATTGACATTGTTGAAATGCTTCCACTCTTCTGCATCAAAACAATGTTGCATAACACCTTCATTGGATTTGTGCTCAACATGCCACATCATATACTTAGCAGTGGCTTCAAAAGCATACAGTCTCTGCAACCTTGGAGTTAGAGAAAAATAATATATTTTCTTCACTGACACATTCGTTTTAGACTTATTATCACCATGACGCCTAGGCTTATATCTAGGATTATCACAAAATTTGCATGAATTCAAATCACTATTATCACCCTAATAGATCATGCAATTATTCTTGTAATAGTGAGTTTTTTGCATAAGAAGTTCCAAACCTTGCATCAACTTCTTAGTTTTATGGAAATTATCGACCACATTATTTCCTTCAGGCAACGACTCCTTAAATAAATTCAATATCTCATCATAACATTTCTTAGATAAATGGTGTTCAGACGTCATATTCAACAATCATGCAACGACGCTCAACTTAGAATGGTTTTTATAACATGCCACAACTCTTCATTAGCTGCATCAAACATGCCATACAACTTTTGACATTCTAAATTTGTAGATTCATCCCTACTGCTCAAGTTAAATTTGGGACCAGTTGTATTAATCACCATTGTTTCATATGTATTAGTACATTCATTACCAACATTATAATGTGACGGTTGTATTTCATCATTGGAACAATTTCTAGATCCATTGGCCTCACCATGCATATATCAGTTCTAATACCCTAGAACAAACCCTTTTTATAGAAGATGCAACCTAACGATATCTGTGTCGAAGAAATTTTGATTATGACACTTCTTATTATTATATAGACATCTTATATTCATTCCATCCATAAATTAAGGTTGAGATGATGCAAATTCGATAAACTCATGTACACCATTCAAGAATTCTATCCGTAACAACCCATCTTTCAGCTTAGAATGCATTCATTCTCTATTGGATGACATATTTCTGACTTGTTAGTTAGTAACCATAGGTGAATATGATGGTTTAGGAAAAAATCACTATCACTTTTTAATATTTCTATATGTTACTTTTAAGTCATTCAATATATATCTAATGCTAACTCCTTATCTCTCCACTCCTAAAAGGTAAGACCCTAACCCATTTAGAATTTCATTGCTATATAATCATACTGAAACATTATACAAAATATTTTTGTTGAAAATTCGGCAGCATCTCCTTACAGTTTTTCAAATGCACTAATTGAAAATTGCCATAAGTTTACACAATTTTCAATATTCACTCAAAGAATAAATAGGAACTATATTTACTGTATTTTCAAATAATTGTATGCTATAAAATGTACTTAGCATGTTATGATAGTCAATGATAATTTTAACTTGTTCAACATGGACAGTTCGATAACCTCTCATTATCCGATGAAAAGAATACCAAACGAATAACTATTGTTATCACTTAAAAACTGCTTTTTAATCCTACAAATAAATCTATATATATTTTTACATATTTTATGTTGCATTTAATAACACATAATAATTAATAAGCGTCAAAATTAATTGGAAAAAGTAGCAAATTTAAATTTTAAATTGAATTATTATTACTATTATTTAGTAATATGAAAATCATACTCATTTATTAACCCAATTATTCATCAAGATTGTTGAGTTTCAATGTTAGATTTTCTATTCATTAATATAGGAAAAATATGGCAAGTTTCAAATAAAATGCTTAAGTTAAGGTATTAACATTGTAAGCAAGGAAGGGCGTGTTAAAAAGTTTTTATTGCTTCTGAAATTGTTTCTTTTCAATTTATTAAAATCAAAATCAAAATCATTCAATCTATTATTTTTCTTTCTTTATTTAAATTATCTTTATAATTAATAATTTTATGATTTAATGATTTTAAAATCGTTTATATTGAAAGGTGTCAAATACAAAGTATTATCTTAATCAAATTTAATATAATAAAGATAATTAGAGAAATAAATTAAAAAATGGTACACTTATATAATCCATTTTCATCAATCACACCCCTTAGTTTATAATCCATTTAATCTATAATCAATAAAAACATTTATACTTATTTATATATTTTCAATTAAAATAATAATGTCAATAAAAATTATGATTATCTCTCTCTCTCTATATATATACAATAAAACATTTATAAATTAATACTCGATAAATTAATAATATCTATTATATAATAATTTTCTTTGATCCCAACTTAAGTTAGTGGATTAAATTAATAATTTCGATAAATTAATAAGTTAATACTTTTATGAAAATCCAAACCTAATTATATTTCATTTATATTATAAATTAATAATTTATCATTAATAATTTGCTAATATTGTATACAAAATAAATTATGATATTTTATTAAAATATGAGTATATCGTTACTTATTTTTTCTTGAAATTTAAATCTGATTGGATTTTGTCTCTAATTTTTCTTATTACATCCAGAAATTCTAGGGTTGAACTCTCGAATTACAATAAAAACTTATGAAGTATTATTGATACTTTGAGTACGTTCTCTTCTCTAATTTCACTTGACTATATTTTATATTATATTTTGACTAATTTTCAAGTGAAATATGTCAGAAATTTATTACTGTAATTCTTTTTCAGTACGTGTGGGATGCTATTTACTTTACTTGTATAATACTTTACGTATCTCATTTATCATGATTGATTTTTGAACTGTCACGACCCGCTTCCGGATCGTGACGGTCCTAAGATGCTGGAGATGCCAATGGCAACCGGCACCTGTAGAACCCAGTATCATATGCAATATCTATAACCATCAATTAATTATTCATTTTAATTAATTGCCAGTCATTCTGTCATTCTGCAATTCTTTATGTAATCTAGTGTAGTTGGCTGTAATAATCATCATCATATATCATATTAGCATTATATACCATAAAAATCATCATATATATACAGATACATGTTCATATCCTAACTAATTTATACATACCCCATGAAGTAGCTAGAACATGAAAACCAAAATACATAATATATAATATTTATATTAATCGACAGTAAGCAGAAATCCTCAGATGTCTGAAGATAGGATTTTGTAATCTACTCCTCTCCTGAAATGGTTAAACAAGAAATTTGTGAGTATATAAGATACTCAGTGAATCTATATGCATCCCTAATAAATATAATGGTAACAGATGAAACAATGATATAAATAGGTCAATGTAAACAATTGCAGAATCAATAATGGATGGTGTCAGAATAGTCAATAGGTATATAATAAGTTCAATATAATATGGAAGGATAGATAAATGGTATGGACTATATGTAAACATACAGTCTCTAGTAGTATCAGTATGGACTATATGCGAACATACAGTCTCCAGTAGTGTCAATATCAGTAAGCATAAGACTGATTAAGTCATATGGCCAGGACCATAACTCTTCCCAGCTAGGGCATAAGTAATACAATATGCACATCATCGACAATATGTACCCACTATTCTGTCGGAGCGGTAGCTCTGTCAAGCCATATTAGGATCAATATATGAATGAATCATATCAATAGATACCATTATGTAACAAAAGTTTCACCAATATCAAAAATCACAATATTGATCAATTCAAGTAGCAATTGGATCAAAGGAATATCAATAAGCAATAAGTAAGCAATAGAAATTTGTTTGGTAAACAACAAAGATATGGAACAAAGAATGGTTATACATTGGCAAATGGAAGGCAGAATAGGTATGTCAATGTCACTGGCGACAATGACATTCAAATTGGTAGGCCTATGAATGAAGAAATGATAGGCCAATAGTAAAACAATTAGGCAATTCATCAAACACATAGTGGGCACAATAAGGCAAGCCATTAGGTTAAGGTTTGGTACAAAGTTGGCATGCCCAATTCATCCAACAACAAGTTCACATTGTCAACAACACAATAGGCAATAAATATACTATAGTAAACAACAAATAAAGGATCAAATTAGCTAAGGTATATAAAGGAAAACAAAGCAAAAATACTAGGCATGAATAGTAAAGGCCATTCGGCCAAAAAGTCACTTTCACAATAGGTTTCCAATTTCAATTCTAAGGCAATAAGCATGGTAATTGATGCATATAGAATTCATCAATTACTTCCAATAGCCTAGGAAAACTGATTTCCACCACTTTTCTTCAAAGGAGGCAATATTGACAACTTGTATAATCATTGTTTTCTACACCAAAATAACCATCAATTAATCATCTAATAGCCTCCAATTAACTTATTCTAAGCTTAAACAACACAAACTAATATTAATTAATCAAGCTCAATCATACAACTTCAATTAGGGTTAGTAAATGAGGGATTTCTATCTAAATGCATCAATTGATGCAATCTAACCCAAAACTCATTCAATTCAATGTCTAAGTCATCCAAAACAACCATAAAAGCAAACAAACTAACTTGTTACCTTTAATGGAGGTTCCACCCGAAATCTATGTTCAATTATTCCTTAGTTTCCTTTAAGCTTCCAACAATGGTTGAAGTTAAGTTTTCTTTTGATTTTTCTCTTAGAAACAAGCTTGAAAATGAAGAAGAAATTGGTTCGGCAAAGGCAAAGAAAAGAAGAAGAAGAAGAAGAAAGTTAATGGGAAAAATAGCTAAGTGTTGCTTTTATATAAAATCATAATGGCTAATTATATTTTGGTCTTTAAACTTTCAAGTAATTATATTTTGACCCCAATTTCTTCTGTAATTTATTTTGACAATTCTGTTGGAATTTAGATTTTAAAGTGGGGAACCAAAAAGTTTATTTTAATTTATAATTATTTATAAAAATAGTTTCAGAATATCAGAGCCATTCTGAAACTTAGACAGATCAATTTTCACTATTCACTTTAAAATTTCATTTATTTATGATTTTTCCATTGGTTACTTTTTCAGTGTTCCTAAATATTTTTCACCTCTTTCTTTTTACTAAAATTACACATGCATTTATGTGATTTTTTACCCCTTGGTCAGAATTAGAAATTCATCTGTTGACCGAACAACTAATTTCTCGGTAGTGTTCCCGACATCACCGATTTCTGAAAAAGTAATTTATTCGCTTTCTAACTGTATCTCTAAAATTATTTCCCATCATTCCAATACTTTTAAACCATATACTGAGAATTCAATCATGCATATAAGTTATGATTTCCTAGGATATTACATGAACACTTTTTAAATGAGAAACTATTGTAACTATAAAATACATAAGAAATCATTGGAAATAATTTATATAAAAATAATTTTAAATTTAAATAATTATACTCACATATTTTTTCTTTTTATTTAATTTATATTCAATTTACATATATTTTTCTGTTCAATTTATTTAATTCATATTCAATTGATAATATATATATATATATTTCTATTTTAATTAATTCATATTCAATTTATTCTTTTTTTTTTTCAATTCATTTAACTCATATTGAATTAATTATAAAATTAGTAAAATATAATAATTTTTTAATTGATTAAATATTATTTATTAAATTATAAATGTTTTCTTTAACTTAATAAATTATTAATTTATTGATTAATTAATTATATTTTAATTAATAAAATTTATTAGTCCCACATTATTAATTTATAGAAATTGTACTGTACTGTTTTTATTAATATTTGGCAATAATTGATCCTTGAATCATAATGAAATCAATTTCCATATGACCACGTGATCTTGTTTTAAACAATTTTAGTCAGGAGTATCATTTTATCTCAAACAAAAAGTTAAGACTATCATTTCCTCTTTTCCCTATTTCTATTCCAATTTAGACATAGTGTAAGTTATTAGTTAATATTTTACTTTGATATTAAGTTATAATTGACTTTATAAAAAAAAAAAAAAGTTATAACTGAATGTTGGGTCATTTATCTACAGTTAATTTTTTTTATATAAATAATATAAAACTGCAAGTTCTTAATTATTTTTCTTTTATATAATTAAGCTCGAAACAATGCACAAATTAGATTGGTGATTGAATAATTAGTTGATAGTGAAACTAATAAAAATATAATACTTCGGAAAACTCAATCCCTCCATCTATAATTTTCTTCATAAATTTTCTTTATTTAACTCTCCCCTTCTCTGGTTATAATCCATTTTCTAGCTTCACCAATATTCACACCCCTTAGTCTCTGTTTAATCACTTTTTCTCTAAAGTTCTAATATAAATTTCCAAATAACAGAAGAAAACCCAAATGCAGCAAATTAGAAAAAACGTACATGAAAACCCAAAATAATAATAATAAAAAAATTATAACTCAAATGCATTAAACCCAAATGCAGTAAATTATAAGTCAAATTTCCAATCAACATAATTTCATCAATTCAATCATAACTCATTTTCATCAACATACAACATACAACTATAATATATTCTATCTGTATTGCTTATATTTTGTACTCTGATTAATTATTTTTTTGAATGAATTTATTTGAGTAGTGATAAATTCTGATTTTATGTTCTATTCTATTTTATTTTCTGCTAATTCAGTATGATAGAATGTGATTTATTAAGTATGAATGGTTCTTAGAGAGAGTTTAATATGTTAAGTTATATTTGGTTGAGTTTTGGTTAAGTTAGATTGGAGAGAAGTTGAGAATTGCTTCATAACCTTTTTTCACGGGCATGAAACATATCTTCATGAGCATGAATCAGTATTCACGGGCATATAAAAAGATTCTGTCTAAATTTATGATTTTCATCAAATGGCTTTTACAGGCGTGAAACGTTAGATTTTATATATATCAGCTCATTTGTCAACCATTCGAAAATTAAACTATTTTCTCTTTTTTTTTTTTATATATTTCTCAACCACCAAACCCTAAATTTATTTTGTCTATATTTTTAAGTCATTAATACTCATATTTATTCTTCATTTTGGAAGACCAATACTTTAAGAAAGCTATTGGATCATTCCAAGTCAATATTTCTCCAAAATCTCCATTTGAGGAGAAATAGGTATTTTCTCCATAATTTGATTTATGTTATGATTTGAGGTTATAGGTTATTAGAATAGTTATGTATGAATTATGGGGAGTATATTAAATGCATTAATAGCTATAGATTTTGGTTGTCGGAAGAATTAGAGCAAATGGTAAATAATAACATGAATATTATCAATTCTTCTATTCTTCCATGATTTTCTTAAAGAATGATTAAATTAAGTTTAAGAACTATCTAAATAAGCTTTAGAGAGTTTTTAATTATAAGAATTTATTATGGATAATGTTAGGTAAGGAAAAATCTAAATTTGTAAATTTGTTGTAATGTGCTAAACTTGCAACTTTCAGTGCAATCAAATAGATTTGGAGCTTAATTGAAGGATTTCAGGCTTTGATTTTGATTGTGGCTTTGTAGAGGTGAGTTATGTATATGTGTTTTTTATGTATTTGCATATACATATATATGATTCTTTCGTTAATACTCATTTTGAACATATCTATGCTATTGTTGAGTTGGTATTTCTTTAAATCAATGATATTTGTTATAAATATATTTTGTTTCCATTACTATACTTTATAGTTGATATTGTTACTCATTTCTTTAGAACCAACTCGTTATTATAATATAAACCAATTATTCTAGAATGTTTCTTTGATTTTAAGACCCTCTGTTATCAATATTTGTACTCTAAACCTAGTATATGTATAGTAAGAACGCCTTCCCTATAAGGAAAAAATCATAGGATTGTGTGCACCAGTGACTTGACTCATAGAGTCAAAGTATCAGGGTCCTTCCTAGAGGGGACAAAGTTTCTCTAGGTGTGTATTAGCGTAAACACATGTATTCTGTAGGAAGATCGTAATACTCCTGTTCTATTATGGATGTCGTTAGACTTCTGTTCTGTTTCTGTTGTTCTGACATTTACATTGCTTATATATATATGTATGTGTGTATGTGTGTGTGTGATTTGCCATTTCTTATAGGCACTTCTGACTTCTGATTTCTGAACTCTGTATTCTGATATATGATTTTTGATTCAACTTATGATATGTATATGACTTCTGATTATTTGCATATATTCTGACCACTGTATTATGAAATTCTTTTGTGATATATATGTATAAGACAACATTTGAACCTCTGATATGATTCTAAACCTCAGGTATGGCATATGTATAATTCATTGAGTTGAAGGCTCACCCTCCTTCTGTTTTGATTTTTAGGTGCTAGAGTCGTCAGTCCAGAGACCGAAGATAGAACTTCTTGACTTCTTTCTCCAAGAAGCTATTTGATAGTTTAGATTCTGTTCATTTTGGATATATTTTGTTATTATTTTAAGATGTAATCCTCTTAGAGCTCCATAATAGTTGAATGGTTGTAATATTTTTTTGGGTTATCACTTGTTCATTTTGGATAAATGATTTTATTTGCCTTTGATCTATAGTGAACAAGTTGATTATGTTTTGATGGTTATATCACAGGATGATATTACAGGTTGATGATGTTTATGATTTGGATTTGTGGATGGCTATAAATATGGTTTTGTTATTGCCACATGTTAGGTTGGTGTGTTCTACTAGTTTTTGGTGGCCTTAAGCCTACCCATATCCTATGACTATCGCATCTCTGGTTTTGGGATGTGACAAAGGTGGTATTAGAGCTTAGGTTTGAAGTTATAGTTGATTTGTGGCAATAAGTGTCTGATTAGGGAAATTATAGAGCTTAAGAATTATGTCTTGTCAATGTTCTGTTATCCTCTATTGTGAATCTATATTTCTATCTGATCTAAATCTGAATTATTTATTATGTTATTAGTTCTGATATGCCTCCTACAAGTGGTCATGGTAGAGGCAGAGGACGTGGTCATCTTAGGAGAGATGTTTCTTTTGAGGCCGATTCTGTTGGCCGAATGAGGTTCCTCCAGCATTAACTTTGGATATGGCTCAGATATTTGAGTAGTTGGAGCATAATTACGAGATGATAGCTGAGTATATTGCCCAACAGAGGCAACAAATTCCTCCGGCATAGGTGGCTCTGGCTCCTCCGCCACCTGCAGCTTCATTAGCTCCTCTATTTGTTCCTTCTTAGACACCTTTGGTTCTGTGGGTTGAGGAAGTATATTTTGAGAAATTTTTGAAGTTTAAGCTAGAAGAGTATTAGGGTGAGGTAGACTGTACTGAATTTTTGGAAAAACTGGAAGATAAAGCACAAATTTGAGAGTTCATGATAGGACGATTGTGGAGTTTGCAGGTTATCTTATGAACGGTGTTGCCTAGGACTGGTTTACTTCTTGGTGATGGTAGGATCACTTGAGCTCATTTTAGAGAGTTTGTGATGAAGGAGTTTCTTCTAGAATTAGTTAGAGAGGTTAGAGCCTTGGAGTTTGAGAGGCTTGTACAAACTCCTGATATGTCTGTATCTGAGTATGTTAAGAGGTTTAGCAATTTGAGTAAGTTTGCTCCAACTCTAGTACCTGATTAAGCGGTATGAATTCATCAATTCATGAGGGGATTTTTGACCCTAATATTCAAGATTTGTTTGATACAGGAGTTTGATTCATTTTCCACGCTGGTGGATAAGGTAAGGGTTATCAAGAACCGAGCGATGGAAGCAAGGTTTGCTAGGGAGCAGAGGAAGAAGACAAAGACTGAAGGTTCATCCAAGTCAGGTAGAGATGAGAGTGGAGTAAAAAGTATGGGTATTTCTCTTCAGACTGCACGAGTTGCTTATAGAGGTCAGTCAGGCCGATCTCAGTAGAGACAGAGTACTTCCATATATATTGCTCAAATGAGTTATGGTTCTGGTAGTCTGGCATCTTCTAAAGGTTCACTTTCTTTTTGCTTTACTTATAGAAAGAAACATTTTGGACAGTGCTATAAGGAGACTGATGTTTGTTTCAGATGTAGTCAGTCGTGCCACTTTATTAATGATTGCCCCTAGGCATTGCACTCAGATAGACCTCAAGTTTTTCCAATCCACAGTTCAGATGGATAGGAGAAGATGTGGTATTCATTTTAGTAGAAGAGATTTGGCTCAAGGCCAGGATATGGGCAGAGGTTTCGATTAGACAGTGGGGTAGACTTTAGCATAGGTATCGATTGGCAGAGGTAGGGGGAGAGTTTATGCATTGACTCAGCAGGAGGCTCAGGCCTTAAACATAGGTATTATCCCTATTCAATCTTTGAATACATGAGTTCTATTTGATTTTAGTACCACACATTCTTTTGTTTCTTCATATTTTGCAAAGAAATTGTCTATGGCATGTAAACTTTTGGATTTTGCATTGGTTGTGTCGACTCCATTAGAGGAAGAGATAAATGTGAATAAGATTTATCCTTATTGTTTAGTCAGCCTTAATGGCAAGCGTTTGAAGGTAGATTTAGTTGAGCTGCCAATATTGGAGTTCGACGTAATTTTGTGCATCGATTGGTTGTCCAAGTATTTTGCTATCATTGATTATAATAGGAAAAAGATTGTGTTCAAGTCACCTTCGGGTGAAGAGTTTGAATTCAAGGGGAAATGAGTGAGGCTTCTTATAATATGATATCCGCCATCAGGGTGAGAAGATTGTTAAAGAAAGGATGTCAAAGGTATTTGGCATATATCTGAGACACGGAAAGAGAAGTGAAGAGCATTAATAAGATTCCCATTATGCATGAGTTTATGAATGTATTTCCAGAAGAATTGCCTAGTTTACCACCAGATAGAGAGATTGAGTTCAACATTAAAGTACTCCCAAGTATTAATTCGATATCGATACCTCTGTATCATATGGCCCCTATTGAATTAAAGGAAATGATGTTGCAACTGCAAGACTTGTTGGATAAAGGGTTCATAAGGCCTAGTAGTTCATCTAGGGTGCTTGGGTGTTGTTTATTAAGAAGAAAGATGGATTTATGAGATTATGCATCAATTACTAGTAACTCAATAAAGTCACTATTTGAAATAAGTATTCGCTTCCTCGGATTGATGACTTGTTTGACCAGTTGTAGGGAGAGAGTCATTTCTCTAAAATTGACTTGAGGTAAGGTTATCATCAGTTGATGATCAAGAGGGAGGATGTGCTTAAGACTGCTTTTAGAACCAGATATAGTCATTACGAATTTTTGGTACTACCATTTGGATTGACGAATGCACCAGCTTCTTTTATGGATTTAATAAACAGGGTCTTCAAACCATTCTTAGATAGGCTTGTGATTATATTCATTAATGACATATTAGTGTATTCCAAGAGTAAGGAAGAACATGAAGAGAATTTGCGAATGGTTCTACACATTTTAAGAGAACTTTAACTTTATGCTAGGTTTTCTAAGTGTGAATTTTGGCTCAATAGAGTTGGCTTTCTAGGACATGTGATTAACAATGAAGTGATTTATATAGATCCAAAGAAAGTTGATGCAATTTTGGATTACCCTAGACCCACCAATGTGACATAAGTTAGGAGTTTTCTAGGTCTAATAGGCTATTATTAGAGATTTGCTTAGGATTTCTCTAAGATAGCTACTCCTTTGAGTAAACTCACTTAGAAGCAAGTAAAGTTTCGGTGGTTCGATGATTGTGAGGATAGTTTTTTTCAAATTAAAGACTTGTTTGACTATTGCTTCGATTTTGGCACTACCTTCTGGTGATGGTGGTTTTATGGAATATTGTGATACTTCGAGAGTGAGACTTAGTTGTGTTTTAATGCAGAATGGTAAGGCAATAGCTTATGCTTCTTGTCAGTTGAGGAAACATGAGTTGAATTACCTAACCCATGATTTGGAGATGGCGACAGTAGTGTTTGCTTTTAAGATTTAGAGGTATTACATGTATGGTGAGAAGTGTGAGATCTACACGGATCACAAGAGTTTGAAGTATATCTTCCAACAGAAAGATTTGAACCTTAGGCAAAGGAGATGGATGTAGTTGCTTAAGGATTATAATTGCGAGATTCTATATCATCTGGGTAAGGCTAATGTTATAGCTGAAATCTTGAGTTAGAAATCGATGGGGAGTTTGGCTCACATTCAGATGAGTAGGCGACAGTTGATTAAGGAATTTCAGAGTTTGTATGATTTGGGCATATAGTTTGGTTTGTCTGTGTAATATCTTCCATTTTGTAGTGTTTTTATTGATTTTTGTGTGTTTGGAGGATTTATTAAAATTTTAAATGAGAATGTTAAGAATTTCAGGAATTTTTAATTATTGATGCTACAGCATTTTGTGATGATCATTTCATATTCTTAAAGACATAATTTGGTAAAGTATAAAACATAAAAGTTGTTAATTTATGTCTTAGCTATAATTTTGTAAAATGGTTTGGCAACAATTCTGTGTGTGTGATGAGTTGTGTTTATTTGAGTAAGGCTGGTCTGGTTGCGAGTTTCTGCAGGGATGCAGTGTCTGTTTGGAATAACTGGGAATGACTGAGGCAGAATTAGCTAAAGTTGTGAACATAAAAAATGTTCCTTTGTATGTTGAGATGATGACTGTAAAATTTCAGAATTTTTGGACAAGTTTATCTCAAGTGAGAGTGATTTGTATCAGGGTTATTTGCTTAGATTTTGGGGCAGGAGTCTGGGTGACATTTGGACAGTCACTACGGTCTATGTGTTTGTTATTTTGATTTGAAATTTTGATATGTTGTGCTCCTACATGTTGATTTTAAGTAACAAAAAGAATTAGTAAGTTTGGATGTTTTTAGCTCATTTGCGAGCTGGCTAAGTGTGGGATGTGCATGCAGGAATTTAACTTAGAAGAATTTGTTATGGCGAGCCAGCATAATGCGAGGAGGCATTTTGCAGAATGGAAATGCAAAGTGGCATGATGGTAGAGTGGCGAAGTGAGTTGGCCGAAGTGGCAATTGGCGAAGAGAGTTGGCGAAGAGGATTTGGCGAAGAGCTAGGGCGAAGTGGAAAGGCGAAGAGCTTTGGCGAAGAGACGAAGAGGCGAAGAAGCATTACCGAGGTGACATATGCGAGGAAGAGTTGCGAGGAGAGTCTGGCGAGGCAGTATACGCGAGGTAGCATATGCGAACTGGAATGTGCGAGGCAGCATTGCCAAATCAAGAATGGCGAGCTGGCAAGTGCGAGCTGAGAATGTGAAGTGGGATTTGCGAGCTGGTTAGGCAAGGTAGCTTTGCCGAGGCAGGTCTGGTGAGGCGAGCTGGCTAGCGTATTTCTGGGGCAGTGTCTATTTAAACCCAACAACCCCCAGTAGCGAATTTTTCACGATTTTTCTCTTCTTCTTCTTTTGTTAAATTCAGTCTTTT